>JAOBSW010000266.1:0-96748 GCA_026214975.1 Gentiana macrophylla | reverse complement strand
GAGATCATTCGTGAGTTGCAATCACAGTGCAAAGTGTGCTGCCTAAAAGCATTTGTATTATCACCCATCTCTTCTGCAGGCAAAGAGTCTCGGCAGCCTCCTTTGTCGCAGCCTGATTGGCCCTTCTTCCCCTTAGTGACATCATCAACAAAACGTGAGATTTAGGCCATGAATAGCTTCAGTGATACTATCACTCGTGTAATTGACTCCGCCATCGCTCTAGCCTAGTATCAAGTGAAGTAATCCTTGATTGCGTGGTCTCCTCCAAATTGCTGATCCTTCATGAGTTTGGGATCAGCACACACAGTTGTTGTGCAAAGAATAGGCTCAAGAAGTTTGGGAGCTTCAAGAAGCTTGTCAAGTTTCATGCATAGAGACAAGTTGATCTTTTAGAAACTTGTCTTTGGTCAGATTTCCAACTTTGATACCCTTGACATCTAGTATCAAATTATTCATTGCATTTGAGTAGATGCAAAGTTTGAAGCAATCAGACGAGATTGTCTATTATCATTTACCATCTTCATCGCTTCTTCAAATCTGTTTGCTCTGTCCAATTGAGTTCTTAATCATGTATGTCATTTCTTACGCTTCTTAACTCATTGACAACTTCAATTGGCACTCCAAGCGCCATTCTATCATTATTAGATCCATCAAGAGAGGCTCTTCAACTCTATATTGTGCCTGTTGTCCGCCGATGACCATAGCTCTACTCATATCTCTCCCAAATAGGAGGTCCTCCTCAACCATTGCACCAAGAACATCTTCAAGGATAGGATCTTGTGTGTTCTTCAACAACTTCTTCTTCTTCAAAAATTTGAAATTCTTCATCATCAGAAGTTATAGTCCGAGCTATTTGCTCATCTCATTAATGTGCAGAGTCTGACTACCCTTCCCTACAAAGGGGCCTTGGCTCCAGCAGTTCCACTACAAAGAGCCTCATCAACAACAGGGTTTCTCCAAACCCAAATCGGTTCCAACCTTTGTCCAGTGTCGTTTGAGACTCAAGACTGCACCTCCTGTTCCAACCTTTGTCCAGGTGTCGCTTGTATCCCAAAGAACTCTGCACCTCCTCTTCAATTTCCCGTGGATTAAATATGGCTTCATTATCCACTTGAAAACCTTCTCGCATGACCAATATTGGTCGAATCATGGCGCTTTGGTGAGAATCCTTCAAAGTCAAATCCACTTTGATATTCAATGGATTCCTCGTAACTAGCACTTGGTTCATCAAGTCGCGGTCTTTTCCACATCCAAATCAAGATTCTCAGACATCTTCAGTTGTGCAAGAGGCTCTACAACATGAAATGTGCTTGGTTCATCAATACGACCTACCAAAGACTCAATGTAATTCCTCAAGATTAGTGCTTCTAGATCATCCATGGTGAGATCTTGTAGATCCTCATCCATTTCTCCATCTCACCGCCCTCACAGATCTTCCAAAGATCGCGGACTGTTGGCACGATGGTACATGTGTTAGTGCAAATTTCACTTGATTCTCCCCGGTCCAGAGGAAAATCTCCTCTATTATCCGATGATGAGGAAGAATCATCAGACCATCTCTTGATCTCTAAATTGATACCCTCCTCCTCCTTCGTTGCTCATCAAACAGATCCATCGCCTTGATTGCATGTTAGTTTGTATCAATCGATCCAAAGAAATTTTCCACTCCCAACTTGTCAAAAACCCATTCTTCAAAATCATCATTGGTTGAGCAATGTTTTTGTCTTTTGTAGAAACCAAACTTCCATTGGAAATAATCAAGAATTTGTCAAGTTTGGGATCCACATACTCTTCGCTTTTCTTGCTCTTTTAGCATGCCTTTCAAATGGCATAAAAGATCTCCCGGAGAGCAACTTCAGTAGCTTGTTGACCTCCAAAGGTTCCAACAAGCAGATCCATGGTTTCTTCTACGTGATGTTTGAAAGTCAAGAGTTGTTGTTGAATGTGCATTTGTACCTACTACTTCCATCTCAGATCACACTTGGTTCCCCCCGACTTACATGCTCATCGCCAGGTTAGCAAAGAAACCGCTTCTTCCCCCGAACTATTGCCAAATTTGCAGGGTCTTCAACCAAGTCTCCAATCACCTCTTCAACCACCACAAAGAGTTCAGTTCGTTGGTTTGTCAGGGTTCTTCAAAGGATACTACAAAGAAAGCTCAAGGTCAAGATCATCAGACATCCTCTACAGATTGCTCAAAAACAACCTGCTCAAAGATCGCGGACTTGATAACTTCTTCATTGGAGGAATCACCGATAACAACCGGTGGAATGATAGTTAGAGGCTCACCTTCAACAAATTTCTTCTTCCTCTTCTATCGATGCTTCTTCTTGGGCCCTCTGTGCCTCCAAATTTTCATCTCTTTCCTTTGCCATATTTCTTCTTTTGGCAACTTCCTTCATCCTCTTGGATAGGGGTTCATCATCATCATCTTTTCTAGTCAATTTTCTTTTTCTACTTGCTTCTTCCGTTGTTCTCTAAAAATTTCACCAACAGCTTTTTCTTGAAGCCACAGCAGGTCATGAAACTCCACTTGACCCTCAAAGCAGACTCATCACCAGGTTTCTTTTCTTTCTTGTTCTTTTTGATTTCGTGACTTCGTAGTCTTTCTAATATCAAGACTCTTCTTCCTCTTTCCAAAGAGCTTTTTTTGGTGCAAAGAGTTTGATGGAAATCTTCTTAGTTTGCCGAACCTCGCCACCACCAAGATCACCATCATCTCCATCATCATTATCATCGCCAGCCTTCTCCAAAGAATTTCTTCATCATCATCAAGTCCAGAATTGCATAATCAATCTCCTTCTTATATCTAGACTGATTAATATCCACAAAGTGCTACATCAGAATTCCAAGATGATTCAAATAGTTCGACCATTAATCCTAAGCGGCGCGCCTTGACTTCCTCTTCCGTAAACTCTCTTCCTTGGCCACTTTCTTCATATAATGAATAAAGTACCGCCCACCAAACTTCATGCTCCTACAGATGATAATCATCAACTCTATCTTGGGTCCCGAAAGAGTGTCCATACCGCCAACTAGCCCAAGTATGTTCTTTGCAATGAGCTTGCTTAATGTGATCGATTCACATCAATGTGTTTGCAGCTGATGCCTGAACGGATTTGATTTCTGATCTGCCTTAATCTGATCTACAAACGCCAATTTGTCCAATCCCATTGCTTCAGGATTGACAGAGCCGCCCACCACTTCAACAAATCCAAAACTTCCTCAAGCAGACCTGGGAAACTTCAATTTCGCCCATTTACAAGCAATAGCATAAATGCTTCAGCCTTCCTTTATTTGAATGTTTCTCCGTGTTTCGACAACATTTGTATAAGAAATTGTGTCCCGCCTTATGTTTAACACATTTTCCGCATCGACATACCTCCTTATTCTTCGACCAATGTTAATGGCCGCTTCAATTCTGCTTGCATCTTCAACAAAACCTCTAACACTTTGGCTTGATTCTATTTGTACATCAACTTTTTCCGCCATTTTAATGAGAAGAATGAGATGAAGAAGATTGAATATTAAATCTGTGTTCACACAAAGGTAACGATTATAGCTTGATAAAGCAGATTTGCAAGTGACGATTCTCTGCCGAGTGATAGTCCAATATATAGACAAAGGGGTAGTTGAAACTGCCTTTGCACGCACATTGAGGTAACCACGATTAATCAATAAATTCTCGCCTTGACACGTGGCCCATTACTCCACCATAACGTTTGTAACCGTTGGATGGTTTAACTGTGGTAATAATGAATAAAAATAAATATCCCGCCAAACTGCTTTTTTTTTTTTTGACCTTAATAACTTTGACTGAGTAAAGTTTCCTTCAAAGAAGGTATCCTCGCCAGGGTGGGCTCAAAGAATCTCTTTGATAATGTGCTTCAAAGAATCGGCACGACAAAGTGACTCACGATCCTTGTTTTCTCCTTGTTTTGTTCAATTGATAAAACAAGATGAAGTTTAACACCAATGACCGATCCGCAAGTGAGCTCACCCAACATGACAAAGACCAATCCCCTTGGCAACCTCATTTGCTCAATTGTTCAAACAAAAGTACATGGAATTGTTGATACTAATGACTAATCTCGCTAAGTGAGCTCACCCAACATAGCAAAGACTAATCCCTCGTGAATTCCAAGACACGCCGAATATCACGATCTTTATAATTCCAAGTTCACCTTAATTTGGCAAATCTTTCACTATCAAGTGGCTTAGTGAAAATATCGCCAAGTTGATCTTCAAGAGGAATGTATAGAACCACCACATCTTTCTTTTCAACATGATCTCTTATAAAATGATGTCTCACATCAATGTGCTTGGTTCTTGAATGCAAAACAGATTTTCTCAGATTGCAATTGCACTTGTGTTGTCACACATGATTGGAATTTCCTTCTTCAATTCCATAATCCCTTAATTGTTGTCTTACCCATAGTACTTGTGCACAAAGAACTTCCAAAGAAGAATGTATTCACTTTTCAAGAAGCTGGAAGTTGAAATAGAATTCTGCTTCTTGCTAAACCAGAGACTAGTCTATTTCCCATTAACTCGATGTGTGTTCCCTGAGGTGCTTTTTCTATCAATCTTGCATCCAAAGATAATCGAATCTGAGTAGGATATTACCTTGAAGCTTCCTTCCTTGGAATACCATATTCCTACTCCCAAAGTCTCTTTTAGTACTTAAGAATTCTTTTGACAAAGACCTAAATGACTTTCTTTAGGTTTGGATTGAAATCTTGCACAAACACCTACAAAGAAAGGATATATCAGTCTCATTGGCAAAGAGATATAAAGCAGATCGCTTATCATCCTTCCTCAGCACAAAGTCCGATCAACATCTTTGCCTTCTTTATCTTCATCCAACTGATGTTTGTACTCATAGAGTTGAGCTCTTAGGCTGCTTTCCATACCAAATTTCTTCAAAGAACTCTTTGGTATACTTGGTTTGATGAATGAAGATTCCATCTTTCAACTCGCTTAACTTGCAATCCCAAGAAGTAATTCATTTCTCCCATCATACTCATTTGGAATTTGCTCTTCATTAGATTTGTAAACTTTTCACAAAGTAAATCATTCTCGTAACCAAAAATTATGTCATCCACATAAATTTGTACCAAAGAGGTGTTGTCCCCTTCACCGATTCTCAAAAGTGTCTTGTCAATGGTCCCTTTTGTAAAACCCTTGTCCACCAAGAATTGAGATAGAGTCTCATACCATGCTCTTGGTGCTTGTTTCACCCATAAAGTGCCTTGTTGAGTCTATACACTTTATCTTCTTGATCTTTAACTTCAAATCCAGGAGGTTGTCGAACATACACTTCCTCCTCTAGGATACCATTCAAAAATGCACTCTTGACATCCATTTGATATACTTTGAAGTTCTTGTATGCAAAGATGTGCCAAAAATAACTGATAGCTTCCAATCTTGCAACAGTGCATAAGTCTCATCAAAATCTATTCCTTCCTTTGAGAATAGCCTTTGCAACTAGTCCTGCCTTATTTCTAACAATGGTACCAGATTCATCAAGTTTATTTCAGATACCCATTTAGTACCAATGATATTTGCATGACTTGGCCTTTCAACAAGTATCCAAACTTGATTTCTTTCAAATTCATTTAATTCTTCTTGCATAGCAATTATCCAACTGGATCCGAAATTGCTTCTTCAACAACTTTGGGTTCCATTTGTGATAGAAAACAAGTAAACATAGCTTCCATTTGTCTTCTAGTCCTCACACCTTGTCGTATTATTGCCAATAACTTGTTCAAAGAGGTGATTCCTTAACCATTGTGGATTTTGGTTATTTTGATTTTCGTGAATATCATCTTCAAGAGGGTCTCATTGTAGTTTCTTCTACAAGGGGGTCAAGATCCTTGAACCGCTCTGCTTGTTGCATCAAGAATATTGTCACAGGATGTTCAGCAGGGGTAGATCGTAAACTTTTAAGTCATTGAATCTTTCCAAAACTTCAACACAACTGGATCAGTTGATTTGTTGATTTTCAGCAGTTCACACTCTTTATCTTCCATACCAAGAAACTTAGGTTCATCGACACAACATTGATTGTTTCTTCATGTTTCAGTGTTCTTTGTTCAAGACTCAATGCTCACGATCAAGAATATCCTAAGAAAATTCCTTCATCTGATTTTGGTTGGAATGTTTTCAAACGAACTTTATGATTTAGAATAAAACATTTGCTTCCAAAAGGGTGAAAATAGGATATATTAGGTATCCTTCCATTCCAGATCTCATAAGGTGTCTTCAAGAGCCTTCTTGTTTATCGATGTTCTATTTTGTGTATAGTGTCAGATTTATCGCTTCAAATTTCAATATCTTTCGTAGCAATGCTTCACAAATCATTGTTCTTCCCGCTTCTTTAATGTCCTGCTTCTTCTTTCAAAGAACCCCATTTTGTTTGAGGTGTACCAAAGAAGAAGAAGTTGATGAAGTACACCATTCGCTCACATGATTCTCTTATAACTTTGTTGAGAAATTCAAGACCTCGATCCGATCTAATCTTTATGATCATAAACTTTTCTCATTTTGTAATCTCTTCAAAAGATTAGGTAAGCTTTGGAGTGTCTCACTTTTCTTGTTCATGAATATCACCCAAGTGTATCTAGAAAAATCATCCACAACCACTAAGGTGTATTTCTTTCTCGTCACACTTGTTGGAGTTATTGGTCCAAAAAGATCCATGTGCATAAGCTCCAACACTGTTAGTTGACCTGCTTAGTCTTTGACTTGAAACTTGACTTTATCTCGCTTACCTTGCCGACATGCATCACATATAGCATCCTTCTTGAATGTGATCTCGTAAAACCAACCACTAACTTCTTCTTCACTAACTGATTAATATCATCAAAATTTAGATGATTTAACTTCTTGTGCCATAACCAATTGAGTTCAGATTTGGTATGCACAATCAGCAGTGTTTCGAACTCGCAGTGAGACCAATCCACAACATACATGTTCTCGTTGCCTTCTACCAAAGAAGTATAACTTGATCACCTCTTTCACTAATGACAATACAATTGTTTTTGTCAAAAGTGACCTTGTATCCCATATCACGAAATTGTCCAAAGGCTCACAGAAGTTGTAATCCACTCCTTCCACATATGCAACATTCTTGATTGTAAGTCCATTTCGACAAGTGTGCCATATCCTCTTGTATAGCCAGTGTATTTTTGTTGCCAAAATTCACCCTTGACCATCTTTTTGCCACAAAGTTTGTAAGACAGTTGCTTATTCTTTGTCATGTGTCTAGAACATCCACTCACAAAGTACCGCACACCCTACAAAACAAAGTTAATGCATTTTAGGTACCCAAATCTGCTTGGGTCCATAGTGGTCAATGGCAAGCATGACCCTTGGTATGTTTCCATAGGGTCTTCTCTAAATGTGTCATACTTTGGTTCATACTTTGTTCATACATGTATTCCACACATCCATAAGTTCTAACAAAGAGGTTGTGTAGAACCACATATGTTTTCCGGCCTTTTGGTACATAATGTCTGTTTGAAATGATTCTTGTTATTAGAAACATTTGCATAACCATAGTGTGTCTGTCTATTAGAAATAGCCTGTAATATGGAGTCTCACTGAGGTCTTGTGTAAGTCCTCTCACGATTCCATTGTCTAGGTTTTACCCTAGTAGTATGGTTATACTGATCGCTTTAGCATTAGATGCAGAATATTCCAATCATTATCACAGGAATAGTCTACCTTTCCCCGAGATAAGTATCCCTTGAATGATCAACATTCTTGGACTTAGGATTCTTATTCTTGGAATATTTCTGCTTCTTTCCTTCCGTGGTCCAGTGAGACTTGGTAGTTAGTCTCTCATATCAAAGAGCTTAGAAGGTACAAAGAATTCTATTTTTGGATTTATTCTTTTACTAGAGTCGTTGACTTCTCGAGACTTCCGATTTTGCTTCTTCGAGGCATTCTCATTTGGTTTTACTGCTTCAAAGAAATTTCATCGAGATGGATCTAGTGCAGCACAAACTTAGGACCAATTCTCGTACTAGGTTCAAGAACTTCACTGGATCCACTCTTGTTAGATTGCCGAGTTCCAAATCCAAGCCCGCTTCTATCTCCATAAGGCTTTCCCGATTTGTATGCGATTTGGAACAAGATGGTTCAAAGAGATTCGAGGTCAGGCTGGATGTTCAAAGCAGACTTATGCTTGATTCTCGTCCAACATCTTTTCCTTACCTTTGAAAACCCTTAATTCAAATTTTCAATCTTCCAACTTCTAACTCAAGAGCCTCTTTTCACCTCTTCACAATCTCATAACCAGATTGTATTATCCTTAGTTGATTAAGGATGGCATCCAAAGTCTCATTGTTGTCGAAATTTCTAGGATTTGAACCACGTGTTGATTCACAATCACTTCCAAAGCAGAGTGTTTATAGATACAAAGATGTTGTATACCTCCTCGCCTCATCCATGTTGGCCATCAAAGCATAATCCTCCATATCAAGAAAAAGGCCGTGGTCATCCGATTCATTTCCTTTTCGATCCCACTTCATATCCTCGATTCATCTTCAAGAACCATAGCCTTCTTGCCATGTCTCCTTTGTTGACTCTTGGTCTTCGTGAGGTCCGACAATCAGTCTAAAATGTCCAGGCTTCTACAGCTTGAAGCAAAGATAATCGTGTTCCTTGCCTTGTTTCAACTCGTGACAATCAGTCCAGAAGTGTCCTAGTTTCTTGCAATGAAAGCATAGATAGTCATTATCTTTCTTTGGTTCTTCTTTCCTTCTTTCAAGAGGGCCTCTTTGTGAAATTTCTTGTAGGGCCTTTCCAGCCTTCATCATTCGATTTTCTTGCTCAAGAGGGCAATTTGTTCTTGCATTTCATCTAGCATATCATCCTGTCCTCCTGATGTTTCTTCATGATGTGAAGCACCCAATGCAGTGGTCTTTGGCTCTTCCTTTCGCCTCGTGCACTAGCTTCTTGCTAAATTCATAGGCCTTAAGATCGAGAACGCTTTGAAGGTGTCTTCTTCATGCAGCTTTCTCATTTCTTCAATTGCAATACCTTCATTTTCCAAACATCTCTTGCAGTAAAGCTTCCAAGATTTTGGTGTTTACTTCTCTCTTTGAATAACTTACACTCAAGAGTAAGTTCATCTAAGATTGCATTGAATCTGACTCCATTTGCTCAATGGTTTCATTAGGTAGCATTTTGAACTTTTGAAACCTTTTTCTCGCCACACCGATTTTGTTCTTCTTTATTGCATCGATTGCCTTCACAGATTAAGTGAATCTTATCCCAAAGTTCCTTTGCACTTTTGCAATCTTTGACTTTCATGTACATATTGCTATCCAAGGTTCAGTAGATGATATCAATAGCAATGTTGTTGAGGTTTGCTCTTTTCCTGCCTTCTCGCATTCCATTCTCTCTTTGGTTTAGAATGTACTCACTTCTGTCACCCACTCACATCGCTTTTGTAATCTCCAAGGACCTTCGGCTAGTACATCCATCATCTCATCATGAGTAGCAAAGCAAGATATGCCTGCATTCGACGCTTATACTCATCAAATCTATCAAGAGAGCACATCAACATGGTTCTAGCATACCGTGTGTTATCCATGATGCAAGTCTTGAAAATCAAGAATTTGAAGGAAAGTTTTTTTAAAGAATTTTCACAAGCACAACAAGTAGATTCCTTCGTAATGTAAGCATCGCTCGATACCAATTGTTGGTCCTTGAAAAGGCTTTAGTTAAGTTTAGATGGGGTGAATAAACTTAACACTTAAAACTTTGGAGTTAACAAATTGCAATTTCAAAGAATTCACGATATACTTCAAGAGTCTCAACTGAGACCTCGTGAGCCTCTGCCGATAAACATGTGAGTCATCGACATTCCTGGGCTTTGCTGAATTTGTGCAGCGGAATAATATCAAAATTAAGCCTTGTTACTTGTTGTTAAATATGTTACTAAGTATTAGATACTCAGTAGTGTATGTGTGTGATTTCAGTTGCTAGATTCAGCAGGTTGATATGAATAATGACTAAGTGCGGAAAGTAAATGCAGTAAGTAAGTAGAGAGATTTTTATAGTGGTTCCAGGTGATGTAATCCTGTCACGCCCACTCTTCTCCTCGTGATGTTGGAGGAAATTCACTAGTAATCTTTGAGTTATCTCGTTACAAAGAATCCTAGATTGCTTGTCCTTCACCAATAACTATGGCTTCACAAATCGAAAACTAAGAACAGTAGGATTGCTTTGCTCCCGAGTCTTCCACTGGTCCTTGAAGGGTAGAATTGCCTCTTCACCACTCTCCACCACAAACCAACAGCCTTTCACACTCCAACAGATGCTTCACTGCCTTCTTAAGAGTTCTTTATAAAATAAAGAATGAATCAAGTAAATGATTCGATTGGCAAAGCCTTGATTAGGATGATATAATCAAGCAGCTTGCGCCTTCAAGTGTGTATGCTTGATGCGGCTTAAACACGTAATGCACTTGAAGAAAATAACTAGATCACAGCTTTTAAGCTCAAGAAGTTCAAGCAGGTGTTTTTCACTCAATGTTATCACTTGAAGTTTATTCCAAAATTCATCGCCTTCTTCTTGAGTTGAAAGTCCTCTATTTATAGGTAGAATGCATGTGACTTGAATTTGAAATTCAAATGTGACCGCCTTTGTATTTGTCCCATCCTCACCGCATTCATCACTATTCATAGGATCGACAATCGCCAGATTACTTTTTGACAAAGGCGATCGTCCACCCCTTTGACTTGTATCCAATGGATAAAAATATGGATCATCCTAACGCCTTTTTTAATCTCACTTTTGATTTGCTTGATAAGTCGAGGTAGTTGGTCGTTCTTATCCATGTAACTTCTCAATAATCTTGAATTAATCGAGGCATATATCAAAGAGGTTCATTAGTCTCGTCAGAAACCAATCGGGCTCATTTGAATATTATATTTTTGTCTCAGAAATATAATGCAAATTGATTCCTTTTATCCAACTTTTATTTGTGAAGTTAGATTACATCATTTTGAATATAACTAAGTTCCAACCATCATTCAACTTGTGGAACTTAGACCTTCTACACAAGGTATATGTAATCAATTTAGGTCATCACAGACTTGCCTAGATACTGATTCCATATCCTTGACATTAAATACTAAGTTTGATCCCTTAGCCTTCATTTACTGGGTTTGAACCTCACCCTTGATCTTCGGGCCTTCAAGAGGTTGCACTAGCCCATCGACCTATCTACCCTATCGACCTAGACCATCTGGCGATAAACGATCAAGAACTTATTACAAAGGCTTGTTTGATCAAACCTATTTATGAATCAAACTCTAATAAACCTATACATTTTATCTAGACATCTTTTGCCTTTGCACTATAACAAATAGTATGGCACTCATCATCAAAACTAACTAAGAAATAAGTCCAACAATTCAAAACAACAAACATGTTTGAAATAAGAGATGGATGTTGCAAAAACAAAAATAGTTACCCATGCCGAACTTCCTTGATGGAGCAGCCTCTTTGTTTTTTGATACCAAACTTTAAGATTAAACGCAGGATTTTGACGATTTTGTTTATGGTTTTTGGTTGAGGTAAGATTTTTTTTTTGTGGTAAGCAATTAACAGATAAATAACATTGAAATGGCAGGGAATTGCCGATTATTGGCGTAACGAGCCTATTTTACGCCATTAATATCAGCGTAAAATGTCAATAATATTAACGTAAATTGGACTTGTTACGCCAATAATAAAATTCAAAAATTTACGTTGTTATTAACATCGTAAATGCCATTTTGCGCCACTATTAATGGCGTAAAATGGGTCTCGTTACGCCAATAATGAGTGGATATACACATCAAGATTGATGGTGGTTTTACGCCACTATTATCGGCATAAATTCAATATTTACGCCGATAATACTGGCGTGTTACCTAAAAACGAATGTGGTCCCTTTTGCAACTTTAATTCCAAGGGGAGGGACAAAGCCTGATTTTAAAAAATCCCGATATTCTTTCACCTCTATTGTGATGTAGATATCTCATACTTTTTTTGTCGATAGATATCTCATACTTATTCAGATCATGTTTTACAAAGACACAGTAAGTAGTAATAATACTGGTACAACGGTTGTGCCCATTGTGTCCGTGTCGGTACTCGTTTTTGTCCCACGACATCATCGATGACTTAATATTATGAGTAATGGTACGGACACAACGGTTGTACGACAACGAGTGACACAACGGTGATGTACGCCGTTGGTCGTGTTAGATTTAAATATGATCAATTTAGACACATTACGATCAACGGTGCATATCACCATTGTGTCATTCGTTGTGGCACAACCGTTTTGTCCATATCATTACTATATCATTACTCTCACATGGTATAGCTAGATGAGCGATACAAAGAAATTGTGAAAAACATAAATAAAGTCATCATGGTGCTCGACGGCAAGGATTTGATGGTGGAAGAGCGGAATCTCTTATGTGTCGAAAGTAATGTTTTTTCACCTCTATTACCGTAATGGCATGTTTGTTACGCATGAATGAAATGGAATGGAATAAAGTAATAGGAATGGAATTCATTCCATTACTGCATTTGAGATGCGAAAAAATAGAATAAAAGGTAGGATATGGTGGAAATAGTGGGGTGGGGTGGAGTAGCCCTACCCCACACCCCATTACACCCTACCTCTCTACCCACCCTACCTTACCTACCACCACAACCTACTTACCCTACTATACCCACCCTACCCTACTCTACCCACCCTACCTCACCATCACCCTATCCTACCCTACGCATCCTACCTACCTTACCCCACCACCTACTCTACTCTACCATCACTCACCCAAACCCTACCCTACCATACCCAACCTTACCCACCCATACTCTACCTATCCTACCCACCACCACACCCTACCCTACCTTACCCACCACCTTACCCTACCTTACCACATTATCTACCACACCACCCTACCCTACCCACACCTACTTTACCCCACCCTACCCATCAACCTACCTTACCCACCATCTATGCTACATACCCCTACCCCTACCCTACCTACCATACCCTACCCCTACCCTACCCACCTTACACTACCCACCACCCTACCCTACCTTACCCATCACACCCTCCCTACCCTACCCACCACCCTAATACCCACTACTGCCTTACCTTACCTACTACCCAACCCTATATTACCATTCCCGCTGATGTGATTCGTAACCGAATCAGAATTGAAAATGCCCGACTACTTGACTGATGGCACCAATAAGACGAGCACCTCGACTCTTAGCTAACCCGTAACTAAGAACCTTGGTATGACCTCAACCCTTAGATAACCTATACCTAAGAACCCCTACCCTACCCATCACACCCTCCTACCCTAACCACCACCCCACCATACCCACCACTTCCCTACCTTACCTACTACCCTACCCTATATTACCATACCCACTGATGTGATCCGTAACCGAATCAGATCCGAAAATTCCCGAGGACTTGACTGATGGCACCAATAAGACAAGCACCGTGACCCTTAGCAAACCCGTAACTAAGAACTTTGATATGACATCAACCCTTAGATAACATGTACCTAAGAACCTTGGTATACGAACGCCACAATGTATGCTCAGAACCTTGATAAATTAATGATTCGAATATTCTACACAAGAATATTCACGAAAAGCTTAAAAGCTTAACATAAATTTCACTCAATAATGTTTGAATTGTTTGTTACAATGACTCTACTCGCCTTTATATAGGCTACATACTCCAAAACCAATTTCTAATTTAGCAATGTGGGAGAAAATAACCATAAATAAAAATAATAAAAATAAAAATAATATACTATCTAATCAATTTGGGATAATAAAATATATCTAAAAATAAATAAAAGACTCTAAATAAATTTAATACGCTTTTCTACAACGGGAATCACATCATTCCTCCCGGATGCGAAAGGATTCGTCCTCAAATCAAAATGATGTCGTAAAATGCAAAGAACAAGGACAAAATAGGACGAACCAAAGAATGGACACCAATGATATGCCCGGATCAAAGACAATACGGATGCACCACTTCAAATCAATGGCTCGATTTGATGTTGAACTAAGCGTCACAAAGGAAACATCAAAGAAGGCTTTCGACGTGCTAAAAATCGGAGAAATCCATGCAAAGTTGCAACGGAATGATAGCAATGCGTAGTCGGACGGTCAAAGAACATACTCGTAAAATGGATCAATAAAATTATGCTCCGCCTCCCACCAACGTCAACATGATCAAAAACAACCATAGACAATATAGGGGTTGAATGGGGTACATTAAGTAAACACGAGCCCTCCTCAAATAAATGCTCGTTAGGTACCTGCAAATCAGACAAAACAGAACTCGAACAAGTGGTCGGTGAAGTAGGATCAACTTCCTCATCTGCCTCGATTTTCGCAACCACTAATGAGAAATCCTCATTCGTCTTCTCAACATCACACTCGTGTGCAACATTCATCTCCACCACCTGTTCATTATCCTCCAATTTCTCTAGAAAATTTGGCTGATTCTTCTCTACCATGGTCTCATCATCATCGCTTTTCAACTCATCCCCTCGAGTGGTAGCAATCTCTATGGTGTTCTCGACATTCTTTTCTGGGATACTAACATTCACATGGTCGTCCGTAGGTGATTTCTCACGTAAACTACGCATTTTCTGCCAAAAATTAAGGCAATCATAATTGTAATGATCAGTCCATTCACAGTGATCGCAATAAACAGAAAATAGCCATGTAGAAGTTTTCTTAACCACCTCTGTACCACCACGGTTACCTTTACTACCACGGTTACCTCCACCACAGCGCTTATTTTTACCACCACCTCTTTCTTTTAACATGTCATGAAATTGAGCTCTAATCTCTTCAAATTTCCTATCTATCACTTACAGTTTTAGGCCTCCGCGAATATATGAAAATAGGCATCTATAGTATTATCCTTTAACATTACTCAAGATCCAAATGCACCAATAATCACCAAAAGCTGTTTTTTCTGCCGGATTTTTTTCTGGAAAATTACGGAAATACAAGGACCAAGCTGGGAATTTGGGTTTGCTTCAGGCTGGTAATATAAATTTTTTTTTCTTTTTTGTACGAAAGGCTAGCGAAAAAAAAAAACCTGAGATATTGTTTTTTTGATTTTTTTTATATACAGAAGCAGTAAGAAATTAGGGAAATGCAAAGTCGGCTGCAACGGATCAAGTAGTTGCTGGATTTTGTTTTCTAAAGGTATGAACAGGCACAAAGAAAAGAATTGTTGGGAATTTTTTTTTTTTTTTGGTGATGAGTATAGACGATGGTCAGAGTAGATCTTACTACGTGTCATTCAAAGAATGGTCGTGTAATAAATGAAGAAAGAGAAGAGTAATAATTAGGAAGGCCAGAAGCCCCATGACAATGACTATAAGCAGGCCTAACTCCAGGTGGGAGGTCTGACCTGTCCTTCCCGATCTGACCACCGCAGGACGGCTCGGTCATAAGGGAGGACATGACATGCAACTCAGGTCGAGACGACCTGGGGAACCTAGCACATGAATTCTGGAGCTTGCCTTATTTCAGTATTCAAACATGTGACTATATAGTAGGATAAACATGGAAAGAATCCCATAATTATAGGACGCTGATCCTGTCAATCAAATATCATCATTATTATCCCTAAATTAAAGGAATTGATACGCATTAATCCTTAGGGGCTTGGAAGTAAATCCTAGGTGCTTGCAGGACAACAAATAGGGCGAGACGCCCACTATATGAATAAACCCTAAGGAACTACGAAAAACTTGATTCCAATTACAAACATTGGATACGTAGGAAACTTGAGAGACGTAACTCTCAGGCTCAGTCTAAATCAAACCTAAATCACCATCCCCATTGTTCTGTGTTCTTGATAAATCATTCCAAGAGTTAATTAGGCCGGATTATTGATTAGACGATATCCGACATCGTCAATTGGCGCTAGAAGGAGGGCCTCTTTCCAGCGATTTAATCAAGAATAAGCGATGGCACCACCAAAAAATACCGGAAAAAGGACCTAACCGCATGATCCATTGATTCTAGAAACTGATCCCACCGCAATAGCTGCTGGCTAGACAGAAGGTGGAGAGAAAGATCTCAATGCCACAACAAGCCAGCATCAACCTCGGGAGGATGAGGTGCTCGTTGATCCCGCTCAACAAGCCCTGTTGGAGGCTCTAAGAAACTTGGATCTGCCTGCGTTAAAAAGTGTGCTTGGTCTAGCACTAAAGGGGTAGGAAGAAGCTATTCCTGAAGATAATATCCCCAAGGCCAACCCACCATGCAAAGATGATAATGGGGATACCCTGTCTTCCACCTCCAACGTGTGGAAGAGGTAGGTCAATACCCAAGCCCAGGAGGCTCCCGAGCAGAGCTCGATGGAATTCTAGGTCGGAAATCTGACGATCTGTCATTCGAATCGCCGTATCAGAGCAGATCTTAAATTACCCGCGTCTAGAGAGGTTTAAGGTGCCCAAGTTGGAACCTTATGATGGCACTAAGGATCCCCAAGATCACATGTTTCAATATTTGACGCATATGAACCTGGATTGTGTAGCAGAAAAGATGAAGTGCAAATTCATTCCAACCCTACTCACGGGCAGGGCCTGCGAGTGATTCAGGAAGTTGCCACCTCAGTCAATCTCTAACTTTGAGACACTGGTGAGGAAGTTTCTGCAAGCTTTTATCACGGCAATTCCATCCCAAAGAAATGCTACCTACCTCATCACCATCAGGCAGAGAAAGGAGGAGACAGTGTTGCAATACCTGAAGAGATTCAATGAAGAGTCAAGGCAGGCCAGGAACGCAGATGAGCATCTCCTAATCACCTCTTTCGTAGTAGGTCTACGAGAGGGTCGATTGTACGCTAAACTAAACAGCAGACTTCCGAGATCTATGGAAGAGTGTATGGAGCTGGCTTACAGGCACTGCCAGGGTGAGGAAGCCAACCGGTTGAAGAGAGAGCCGGAAGGCTCCAAGAAAGATAAGTCCGATGACAGACCTGATAAAAAACACAAGTCAGTATAGGATCGAGTTGAGTTGCAAGACCGGTGTCGACTCGCCTAGGAAAGAAAGGCGCTCTTCAAGAAAGGGATTTTATCCCTCTAAACAGTTCACACGGGTAGGTCCTCCTATAATGCAAAGGAAATACATATCACGAGTTCCGCCTCCCATGAGGGGTCCTCGTGAGAAAAGAGATCAGACCAAGTATTGCAAGTACCATGAAGATATTGGTCATGACGCAGAGCATTGTAGAGATTTGCAAAGAGATATTGATGCGGCTGTTATAGAGGGGATGCTGGATGAGGTCATAGACCGGTCACAAAATACAGAACCCTGAAAGAGAAGAGAGTTTAAGAGAAGGAACTTAAATCAAGATCGGGACCGGCGTGATGAATATCACCACAGGAGAGATCAGTCCCCCGGTCCCGATGGGCAAGTTGATAACCGTCCCATCCACACAATTAACACGATCTCGGGTGGCCCGACTACCGCTCCCCGACCTGAGGAGGGAAACAGAGAGTGTCACCGCTTCCACCGACTTCAAAGAAAAGGAAAAGGCTTTCCAGAGAGGTAACTTACGGTCCTCGTGATTCCCTGCCCTTAGTCATTAATAATGAAGGGTTGGCTATCTAAGTTGTAATCAATAAGCATACAAAGGAAGCGTATCTATGTTGATATAGGCAGTGCATTCAATGTACTATACTACAATGTTTTTCAATCCATGAAGTTAAATGATACTGAGCTGACGCCCGACTCAGCTCCGCTATTTGGGTTCGTAGGACCACCAGTCCATCCCATGGGCATGATCAGACCGCCGACCACCTTTGGAAAAGAACCACGGGGTAGGACCCTTCTGGTGGATTATATTATAGTCAAAGCACCGTCAGCCTACAATGTTATCATAGGATGACCCGTACTGATAGATCTCCGAGCAGTGATCTCCCCAACTCAAATAAGTATGAAGTTTCAACACTACAGGTGTCAGTGGAAATTAAAGGTGATGTGGAAATGGCCAGGAGCTGTTACACGGCTACCGTTAATAGAAAAATGATGGTACATCAAGTTTCTATTGAAGAATTGCTCCCAGAAGAGGAAGAAAGCTGGTCTTCAGAAGACAAGATCGAGGCAATGAGACTATGAAAAGATCATATGGATTTAACTCAGAATGTGGGGTCATGGATCCCATAACAGCATAAGGAGGAACTCATCAAAGTGTTGAGAGAGTTTAGAGATGTGTTCGCTTGGAAAATAGAGGAAATACCCGGTCTGTTACTCCGAGTTGGCCTCCCGCACACAGCTTAATGTTGACCGAATAGAAAACCATTTCGGAAAAAGAAATGGCATTGTCATGAGAGAAAGAATGGAAGCAATTTAGAAGGAGGTAGAGAAGTTACTCTGTGGCTAACATCATACGAGAGGTGGTTTATCCCGAATGGCTAGCCAACCTCTGCACTAGTGAAGAAGCCGGATGGAAGTTGGCGGATGTACGTGGACTTCACCGACCTGAACAAAGCCTGCCCTAAGGACTGCTATCCATTTCCTAAAATCGACAGGTCAGTTGACTCAACTGTGGGTTTTGAGATATTTTCATTTCTAGACGCATACAAGGGGTACCATCAAATAGCCATGGACCCTGAAGATGCAGAAAAACTGCATTCATAACAGAATTGGGCACCTTTGCTATATCATGATGCCCTTTGGGCTGAAGAATGCTGGAGCTACATACCAAAGAGCGGTAAATAGAATCTTTGACAACCAATTGGAAGATGCATGAAGGTGTACGCAGATGACCTCCTGATCAAGAGCATGTCTCTTGACCAATACATGCTAGACTTCAGAGAAGTGTTCAGTGTGCTCAGACAAACTCAGATGAAGCTTAACCCCAAAAAGTGTACGTTTGGGGTCAGGTCGGGTAAATTCCTAGGGTATATGATCTCTAAGGAAGGTATCAAAGTGAGTCTAGATAAAACCGAGGCATTGAGATTTATGCCACCCCCAAAGAGCATCAAAGAAGTGCAAAGGCTAACAGGGCGTATGGCCGCCTAAAATGTATTTTTTTGTCCAGATCGGCACAACGTGCCTTACCCTTTTTCAAAGTTTAAGAAAGACAAGTCCCTTCCAGTGGAATGAGGACAGCAAGAAAGTATTTGAAGACCTCAAGGCTTACATAGCCGAGCTACCGTGACCTCTCATCGGGAAAGAGAAACTTTGCTAATATACATAGCAGTTTGTGAAGAAGCAATCAGTGTGGTCCTGATCTGAGATGAGGACAATGTACAGAAACCAATCTTCTATGTGAGTTGAGCTCTACATGGACCTGAAGTCTGATACACTAATGCAGAGAAGTAGCATTGGCGTTAGTGCATGCTTCGAGAAAGTTGAGGCCGTATTTCCAAGCACATCCAATAACTGTGGTAATAGATCAGCCTTTACCGCAAATATTAGCTCAACCAGACACGTCAGGACGATTAACGATGTGGGTCATAGAGCTTGCAGAGTATGACCTGGACTTCCAACCCCGAACTGTAGTGAAAGCCCAGGCTTTAGCAGACTTCTTAGCCGATGGAATCTCAGTGGACATCGAGAAAGATCAACCGACCACGCAAGTTGAGTTATGGACCCTGTATGTGGACGGGGCAGCAGGGAAAGAAGGAGCAGGGTCAGGCCTCCTGCTCATAAGTCCAAAAGGATAAGAATTTCCTTACGCCTTGCATTCTAATTCAAGGCCACAAATAATGAAGCAGCATATGAGGCTTTGATCACCGGGCTTTGACTAGCCAGCAAGCTCGGTGCTACCAATTTACAAGTGTTCAACGACTCCCAGCTGGTAGTTAATCATGTCAAAGAGGAATATGAAGCAAAGGAAGAACCAATGAAGAAGTACTTGTCTATGGCCCAAGCCTTACTCAAGAACATCAGGTCAGTCCAGATCGAGCAGGTCTCCTGATCTCATAATAAACGAGCTTACGCCCTTTCAATGTTAGCCTCTAATTTCTTCTCAGACAAAAGAGTCTTGGTAGATAAGCTTGCTGAACGGAGCTATGTCCAGAATGAAGTCCAATGATCGCGTGCAAAGCACTTACTAGTAATAGGACTAGGTGTTGGACTTATTTTTGAGTTTTAGTGATGAGTGCCAAACTAATCATTATACAAAGAAAGGCAAAAGATGTCTAGATTAAATGTATAGGTTTATTAGAGTTTGATCTTTGTATAGGTTTGATCAAACAAGATCAGAATGGTCACCGACTTATATCAAAGAGACTGCCTTGGTCAATGAGGGTACCTAGGTCGATGGGATCGTCAGAACTCTCAAGACCGGCGGCCGTGAGGGCTCAAACTCGCTTATTGAAAGCTAAGGGATAAAACTTAGTAATTAAATTCAAGGATTTGGAATCGAATTTAGGGAAGTCTGTGATGACCTAAACTCGATTACATATGCTTTGTACAAGGTCTAAGTTCCACAAAGTAAAGTGGTGATTGGAACTTAGTTATATGCAAAAAGGTGTAATCTAACTTTATAAATAAAAGTTAGATAAAAGACAGTAAGCTGAAGTGTTTTTAAACACACCATAATAAGGATAAGCTTACTGATGTGTATATCAATGAGACTTATGTTCTCGTGAACTCAATGAACACATGTTTCGATTTAATCGAAGGTCGCATTGGAAGATTACAAAGAAAGGGACAACTAACAACCTCTGATTTTATCAAACAAATCAATGGTTAAGATCAAAGGGACGTTGGGATGATTCAGACCTTTATCCAATGGATACAAGTCAAAGATGGACAGATCAAGCATCGTCAAAAGGAATCGACGATGTCACCCCAGAACAATCGTAAAAGTAAGTCAAGATGGAGACAAATCAAACGGCTATGTTTGAATTTCAAACATAAGTCACAAGGATTCCTACCTATAAATAGAGGACTCCTAATTCAGATACAAGTAATGAACATTGATAAAAATTAAGGATCTATCTTGAGCTAAAAGATTTCAATCGATCAAGCACCCTGCTGACCCTACTGAGCTTAAAGCTTCTGATCCAGTATAATTCTTCAAGTGTAATCTGCTTTCAAGCTGCATCAAGTCTACACACTTGAAGATCTCAAGCTGCTGATCATATCATCCTGATCAAGCTGCGGAAAGCTGAATCACTTACTTGATTCAATCTTTCTTTACAAGAAACCTGCTGAGACAGTGAAGCATCCTTTGAGGTGTGAAAGACTGTTGTTTGTGGTGGAGCTGGTGAAGAGGCAATCCTACCCTTCAAGGACCAAAGGGAAGACTTTGGAACAAAGAATCTCACATGTTCCAAGTGTTCACTTGTGAAGCCATAGTTATTGGTGAAGGACAAGCAACTTAGGGATTTTTGTAACAAATTTACATCAAAGATCTCTAGTGAATTACCTCCAACATCACAGAGAAGAGTGGACTCGACAGATTACACCACCAGTAACCACTATAAAATCTCGCCTACTTACTTTCTCATTTATATTCTCGTGACTTAGTTTATCTAACACATCAATCTATCAATCTAGCAAATCAATCACACACATACACCACTTGAGTATATAATACTTGGTATCATATTTAACAACAATAAACAAGGCTTAATTTTTGATATATTTCACAAGACAAATTCAAGAAACTCAATAAATCATCGATCTGGCGAGTGTCGCAGAGACATCAAGTATCGCCAGCAGTCAGGAAGTTGCTGAGTTTGTTAACTCCAAAAGTTTTAAGTGTTAAGTTTATTCACCACCCCCCCTCTAAACTTAACCAAAGCCTTTTCAAGGGACCAACACTAGGTCTATCATAGTAGAGTACTGGTGAGTCAAGGTCGATCCCACAGAGACTCGTAAGAACGTCTAATTATCAAGTTTGAGCTTGTCATGATAATAGTCTACGACCAACTATAATATAGACGGTAGTAAATTTGGTGCCTCAAATTAACAAGGTTATGCTTGTTCACACGAAGCAAAAACAAGTTTCTAATGTATTAGTTCAATTATGAGTAATTAGTTATTCCCCCCACACATGCAATAGTCCTCCCCAATGGTGAATTTATTCATTGTTCAGCTATGGGTACAACTCTTAACCCTATTTACTCCGACAATGGTAGTAGACAATCTATACGCAAGCTACCCTTCTTAATTGGTCCGTAATAGCCCATACGCATAAAGAACTAGAGCTGTCGATATTGAGCGCTAACCCATACCGCAAATCCGCCTAGATAGCTGTCGACATTGATCAGTACGTTTCTAGGGTCCATTCTAGATAATGTCCAAACATAGCACTTCACTATTAGTATTTCATGCTAGTTTACTATGACATGCAAATAGTTGATCAGGCTACTAATATGTAAATTAAATCTATTGATCAACGTAGCTGGCGCCGATTATCATGAATTTGTAATTTACTAGGTATACAGATCTAGTGATAAAGACTGTCGTAGATCTGAAGAACGCAACTACTATTCCATGATTTCTTCACCAACGAATCGGATCTATAACACATGGGGTAAAATAAACTAACTACTACATAATTAAACTAAATAAGCAATTAAAACATACTAGTCGAATAGAACAACGATAGATCTACATCTTGGAAAAGACAAAAATCATACCTCAAAGATGGCGCCGTAGATCTCCTCGGATCTCTCCTCAGACGGCGACTCCGGCTGCTCTCTCCGACCGTAACTCATAAAATAAATAAAATAAAGAACAAAGAACTTTTATTGCATAATTTTCCTTGAATAATTTGGGTACATTGTGTTCTGAGGCGAAGCCTCTTATTTATAGGTACATGAACCGACTTAGAAACATCTAGTTCTACCCTTTGTCTAAGAAAACGCATTTCGGAAGATTCTGGAGCCTCGGTAAGATGGCACCGCCTCTCGGTAAACTGGGGGTAATTTTGTATTTTTTCTTCAGCCGACTTAGCTTGGAAGGTTCTGGAATACCCTAGGCCCATTCCTTTCGCTCAAATTTCCACTCAGATTCGTCCCATGTTGCTCAGCCCAATATTTCGTATCCTGAAAATAATCAAATAATGCACGAAATAATATCAAAATAGGGAAAATAAATGCTAAGTGCAGATTTCTCGACTCACGAACCCGACATATGATATTCAACTCAAAATGGTTCATATTTATTGGTCGAAACAACTACTTTTAGCTCATAATGGATAGAATGTTGATGTTGTAGGATCGACTATTTTAACCGTCATCATCCAACCAGTCACTCAACAAGCTACATGGATGGACCCTATTGTATCCTATCTCAAACATGGCATCCTACCAGTTGATAAGTATCAAGCCCGCAGGATGAAGCTCCTAGCAAGCAGTTATTCTCTTTTTAACGAAGTCCTTTATAGAAGATCTTTCATATCCCCGTGGCTCAAATGTGCTTCAGAAGAGGAAGGGAATTATCTCCTTAGGGAAATTCATCTTGGTATTTATGGAAATCATGCGGGTGAACGAACCCTAGCAAGGAAATGTCGCCTATTTGGGTACTACTGGCCAACCATGCAATGCGACGCAAAAGAGCTCGTCCTGAAGTGCAAGTGATGCCAGGTGCATGATAACTTATCTCATCAACCTTCTCAAGAAATGGTTCCTATAGTTTCTCCTTGGCCTTTTTATCAATGGGGCGTAGACCTAGTCGGGCCAATCCACCGAGCTCCAGGTAATCTTAGGTTCCTTGTTGTAGTAGTAGACTATTTTTCCAAGTGGGTAGAATCTGAAGCTCTAACTACCATCACTGCAAAAGCTATTCAAAAGTTAATTTGGAAAAACATAGTCTGCAGATACATCATACCCAAGACTATGATCTCAGACAATGAAACTCAATTTGAAGACAGGACAGTCAGATCATGGTGTGTCGAAAGGGCATCACCCAAAGATTTTACCTCTGCCGCCATCAACAAGCTAATGGCCAAGTTGAACAAACAAACAGGCAGGTCAAGATTGGTTTAAAGAAGAGACTAGAGGAAGAATGAGAGAATTGGGTGAAACATCTGCCCAATATACTTTGGGCGTATAGGACTACGCCAAACACAGCTATATGTGAAACACCTTTCTCATTGGCCTATGGAAGTGAGGCAGTCATTCCAGCAGAACTTGGCCTCCCTTCCCCAAGGTCATAACTTTACACACACACAGATCTGAACTCAGGCATTCTAAAGACGATTTCGAAGCTGCCAGAGAGGTGGCCTACATTAGAATGGCCAAGTAAACAAAAAAGATATCTTGATGGGAGTCAACTTTACGTGACTCCAGTGCATTAATTATCCCTGTTTATCACATTTTCAGCACATTTTTGGGTGATTTAGACCGTTTTCGGGGTGTTATCGTGAGCTCATGGCACGGGGAGCGATTCCGTCACTTGATGGATTACTACCCCTTTTGTTGATATTAGCCCTATTCCCGAGCACTTTTACCCTCCGGAATTGTTTGGATGTTCTTGTTTGTTTATGATGTTGAAGGGTGTTGGTGTCTCGAAGACCCGAGAGGTGATGATTTGTGGCTTGATCGAGGCAAGAGGAGATATCAAAAAGGAAGAAAAGTGAAGATTTGGGGCAACATGGGTTCAAACGCACGTTTGAACCCCCAAACGTGCGTTTCAAGAAGCACAAGTTGATACAGAGTTGAACCCCTCCAAACGCACGTTTGAAACTATCCTAAACGCGCGTTCCAAGTTTTTCAAATACGCGTTTGAACTCTACTAAACGCTGCCGGATGAAGAAACGAGTCCAAGACCCCGCTTGAGAAATGAAGCTAAACGCACGTTTGCACTGAGCCAAACGTGCGTTTGAAGATGTCAAATGCCAGTCTTAGCCTTCCAAACGTGCGTTTGAGGCCTTTTTCCTGCAGATTTTCTCCCACCTATAAATACCCCCCTTAGACTATTTCTTGAAGATATCCATTCTCTTAGCAAAACTCTACCCATTTCTTAGCTCGATTTTTGTAATAACTTAGAATACTTTCTCTTAGCTTACATCAACATAATATTAGCTTAATCTTTCCATTTCTTAGCTTAGATTTCCATTCCAAACACTAAGAGACCACCTTTTAATTAGTTTTCTATTTTGTACTTTTTGGATCTAATCTTGAATTTCTGCAAATTAATGGTAAATTTCTTCTTTCTTTTACTTGTTATGTCTCCCATTTACTGTTTATTTTATGTTTTAACTAGTATAATGAGTAGCTAATCCCTTTTCATAGTCGAATCATGTGACATTTAGTGAAATCACCCTTTGGGTGATGAAATTGGGAGTGGGTAGTGCTTTTTATTGTTGTATCTTGCATGTTTCATGTCTTAGAACTTTTTATAACAGATTTGGGCTAGATTGATCACCTAGGTCAAAATCACACACATCACTCTAAAGAGTTGTTCAGATAGAAAGATGTGGGAAAAAGGGGTTCTAAGATCGCGGCGTAGACTCGGCTTTAGTTGTTAAGCCCGAGCCCAATGTGAGGTTACTCGTTTTAACGTGTCTTGTTAGTGAATAACATGTCTCGTTTTAAGCGGCTCTAGTGCGTAACATGTCTTGTTAGTGAATCTTCTTAAGGGAAGGGTAGTTAACATGGCATAAGGTGTTGGGAGAGAGTTGTTCAGACCTTAGCACCGGAATTAGGAGCAGGCACCCGTGAAATTGAATGTGAGAGTTCGTTTGTTTAATGCACACTCCCGGTTTTGTCTATCCTTGGGGTTGAAACTAGCTATTTTGATCATGGTTCGGCTATGTCCCTTAATCTATCTTTAGAACCTAGTAGTTTAATCTTCTTTCTCTCTTTTTATCTTTAGACTCGTTAGTAAGAATCACTTTAGTGTCATTGTAGTAAACAAGCACTTTAAAAACATTGATCACCTAGACTAAGTAACACGTTCGCTTTGGTACTCACAAACACTTTTCCCTTGGGTTCGACCTCGTACTCCTGTAGCTATTCTAGCAATCGACCCGGTACACTGCCGGTTAGAGAGTTAGTTTGCCCACGGTTTCGATTCTTTATAAATTGTTTTTTTGAAGGGTGAATTTAGCCTCAATCATATCTCAGTACTATAACTCTAGGGTCAAACACTCTTATTTTAAAGATGGAGATCTAGTACTGAGAAGGAATGAAGTTAGAAGACAAGGTCCTTAAGGCAAGCTCGACCAAATCAGGAAGGACCGTACAAGATAGTAAAGTCCACGGGAAAGGAGCATACCAACTAGCTGATGCGAGCGGCAGGACCGTACCTCGAAGCTGGAACGCCAACAACTTGCACAAATTTTATGTCAAGGACAGGTTCCGGACTTGCATTATTTTCTTTCAGTCTTGTTTATTCCAATAAGATGTAATCATACATCAACGCATTTTAATGAAACTTTTCTTTTATAAGTATGACATTGTTAATATATAACCTTTAAAGGGAAGAACCGAACTGTGTACCGAAGGTCAGACTCAGAAAGTTTGCAAAGGACAAACTTCACAAGTCTACAGGTCATGCTAATTTTCAAACTGAGTACTGCAGGTCAGACTCAGAAAGTTTGCAAAGGACAAACTTCCCAAGTCTGCAGGTCAGGCTAATTTTCGAACTGAGTACTGCAGGTCGGCTAATTTTCGAACTGAGTACTGCAGGTCAGACTCAGAAAGTTTTCAAAGGACAAACTTCCCAAGTCTGCTGGTCAGGCTAATTTTTGAACTGAGTACTGGAGGTCGGTTAATTTTTGAACTGAGTATTGCAAGTCAGACTCAGAAAGTTTGCAAAGGACAAACTTCCCAAGTCTGCAGGTCAGGCTAATTTTTGAACTGAGTACTGCAGGTTAGACTCAGAAAGTTTGCAAAGGACGAACTTCCCAAGTCTGCACGCCAGGCTAATTTTTGAACTGAGAACGGCAAGTCAGACTCAGAAAGTTTGCAAAGGACAAACTTCCCAAGTCTGCAGGTCAGGCTAATTTTCGAACTTAGTACTGCTTGTCAGACTCAGAAAGTGCAAACGAAAAACTTCCCAACTCTGCTGATCAGGCTAATTTTCAAACTGAGTACTGCAGGTCAGACTCAGAAAGTTTGCAAAGGACAAACTTCCCAAGTCTACAGGACAGGCCACAATCAAACGACAAAAGGTAAACAAATCTTACAATAAAAACAAAGTATGTCATCCAATACAATGAGTAATTCATGCCATACTGGGAGAGGCAAAAGGTACCAGGTGAGTACTCCAACTCAAAAAAAAAACTCAAAGTAGAAGTGCTTAATAAAAGTATAGTGGGCAGAGCACCACAAACATTTGGAAAACGCACAAGTTTTTCAAAAGTTATACAAAACACACTTTAAAAAGAATACAACACAGTGTTCACTTTTCATCGAAGAAGATTCTCGCTACTCACGATGAAGGAGCTCTTTCGGCCAAGACTCGAGGAGTAGGACGGCATTTATTATACTTATCTCTAATGTCCTTTCCTTCCTTAAACTCCCTTAGCCGGTCATCAATGATCTTGCCCACACCTACCTTGTACATCGTTCGATAATAGGGAAGGTCGGGAACAATCAGGTTGGGACGCTGCTCTTGGGCCTCATCAGCTCTAGAAGTATATCCACGCTACATAACTGGGCCTAATAAGGCCTTCAAAGCCTCAGAAAAGTGTCCAGAGGACTTATACTCATGAATGTCTTGAGCATTCCGAGCAGTAATAGAGGCTTCCAATACATCCCTCTCGGCCTGGAGTTTAGCTAAGGCTTACCCTAGCTCAGAGTTTTCCTCAGTATACTTGTCAAACGTAGCTTGAAGCTCGGCGGTATACCGAGTCTTGGTCTCATTGAGCTCTCAAAGATCACGAGCTCCGAGCTGCTCTTTCAGGGCCTTAATCTCTTCATCTTTAGATTTAGAAGCATCAATGTGCTTCTGGCGGCGGTCCCATAGCTCTGCCACAGTCTTCTTCAGAGCTTTTTTACTTGCCGATGACTCAGCGAGCCTGTTTAAAAACTCATGCCCGACTTGGGCCCCCTGCAAAAGCAATACGCATTTCAGAAGGGAAATGTATTAGATGCAAGGAAATAAGGCTAGATAAAAGAAAAGGACTTACAACAACGGCCAGGTCTTGATCAGATAACTCAAAAAGGCGCCCTGGCCTGATGAAGCTCCATCCTCAGTAAGGTCCTCAATGTCACTAGCCGGACAAGATTCATACCTCATCTTCTTGGATCTGCCCCTTTGGGGGGGTATCAACTGTTATAACATGGCTTCTCCTCCTGAGCCCGACTTTCTCCTTCTCTTCCTCTTCTCCCTGCACACCAGTATTTAGCTCCAAAAGGCCAACGCCTTCTCGTGCAGGTAGAGAAGAAGGCCCAGGTGCATCCTCAGGATGTTCGGATAAACTTTGAGCTGGCGAGGAGTTCAGCACGGTACCCACAACTCGGGTAGCAGGCAGCTAAATGCTCTCGGTCCTCTCGCACCACGATCGTGCTCGTTTAGGCACCACTGGAACTTCCTCTTCGACAACATCGGCCAAAAGTTAGGCAAAATTGGACACTGCATGACACTAAGCAAGAGAAAGTCAGTACATGAGAGATCACAGCAGGAAACCGAAAGGAATATAAATTTAAGAATCCTGCAAGTTTTGTAATCGTCTTCATTCATCTCTACATAAGGAAACGGACCGGCCGTGGACAACTTAGCAACATCGATCAACTCAGAAGAGTACTTCCTTACTCCAAGACTGATACCACACTCTCTAATATCCTTTAATGGTTTCTTATCGACGTCGGTAGGTCGGGGGTAGCTACCAAGGTCAGCAGAGTTCCATCGGCCCAAATCGATCACCACATCCTTACGGATAAAGAAAAACGGTGCTTCCAAATTTTTATAAGAGGACTCTCCCTTACTTAGAATGGGAACGTCGTTCATAAAATCTCCCCGGTGAGGGAAGCAATACAACCCAGGGGAGTCCTTTACCAGTTTACACTGATAAAATGACCTGAAGTACTCCACTTTGAAAGGAATACATATGCACCGGCACCAGATCGCAAAGCCTATAATTGCTCTTATGCTATTAGGAGCGATCTGAGTGATTCCTAACCCATAGTGCCCCAGAACTGCCAAAAGGGCAGGACAGAAGGGAACCCTCAAGCCACAGTCGAACTACTCCTTATACACGGCACAGTATCCCTCCGGGGCCTGATAAGCATAAGTGCCGGAAGGAGGGGCTTGGAGGTCGTACCTCCTGGTATCTATACCAAACTTTTTGCAGATAGAGGCCACAATACCCTTAGTTAGCCTGGAATCAATACCATGACAAACAGCCTGAGATCTCAAAGCCATGTGTTCTTTTAAGTTCTAGACGAACTTCAATGTTCCAGAAGATGGAGGAGGACCGGAATAAGAAGGATCGAATTGAGGGGCTAAAATGAGGTGCTCAAATCCTTACAATTGATTAAGGGCTTGGGAACAGGGTTCTCGGCTGGGGGAAGAACAGGGTTCTCAGAATTAACCCCAAAATAGGAGCTTTCACTCTCCGATTCAGACATAGACTCAAACAAGGCTTCAATAGAACTGTCAGTGAGAACAATCGGCTCACTCATTAACAAAAATACACTAAAATATGAGAGGAATGGCAGAAAGATTACTTGTATGAGAAGAGGTTGAAGAAAAGAATGGTAACCGGCAGACTTCAAGTTCTGACTTAATAGCGTGTAGATTTGAAACGTATGAAGAGACGTGATGCGACTAAAGGGTTATAAGCCCCAAAAGTGGTATGAGGAACACAACCCCATCATTAAGGCATATATAGAAACGCTTCGTTTTTTGTGTCAGTCATAACAGAGTGATGACGGTGACGCGGCCACGTGGCAAGGCAAACCTTAACTCTGTGAAGCAGCCGAGCTGCGCTCCACCTAAGTCAGATCTGTCTCGCTCCAAAGGAGTCTGGTCAGGATTGGGAGGCTTATGATGATGGGCAGAGTAGACCTTGCCATGTGTCATTCAAAGAATGGCCGTGTAATAAATGAAGAAAGCTAATAGTAATAATTAGGAAGGCCAGAAGCCCTATGACAATGACTATAAGCAGGCCTAACCCCAGGTGGGAAGTCTGACATGTCCTTCCCGATCTGACCACCGCAGGACGGGTCAGTCATAAAGGAGGACAGGACAGGCAACTCAGTCGAGACAACCTGGGGAGCCCAGTACAGGACATCTGGAGCTTCCCTTATTTCGGTATTCGAACATGTGACTATATAGTAGGATAAACATGGAAAGAATCCCATGATTATAAGACGTTGATCCTGTCAATCAAATATCATCATTATATTATCCCTAAATTAAAGGGATAGATACAAATTAAACCTTAGGGCTAGGAAGTAAATCCTAGGTGCTTGCAGGACAAGAAATAGGGTGAGACACCCACTACATAAATAAACCCTAACGAACTACGAAAGACTTGATTCCAATTACAAACATTGGATACGTAGGAAACTTGAGAGACGTAACTCTCAGGCTCAGTCAAAACAAAACTAAATCACCATCCCTATTGTTCTGTGTTCTTGATAAATCGTTTCAAGAGTTAATTAGGCCCGGATTATTGATTAGACGATATCTGACATCGTCAAGTATGCATGAGGGACGACGAAGGTTGTGAAAAAAATTAAAGAATTTAATTTTTTTAACAATAATAATAGAAACGGGATCAAGAAATGGTTTTTTTTATATTGAAAGAAAAAATATGCAGGAATTAAGAAAAGAAAAAAAAACTAAAATGGATATTAGGATACCGTCAGTGTCTGGCTCTGATACCAACTGATGTGACCCGTAACCGAATCAGATCCAAAAATGCCTGAGTACTTGACTAATGGCACCAATAAGACGAGCACCGCGACCCTTAGCTAACCTGTAACAAAAAACCTCGGTATGACCTCAACACTTAGATAACCTTACCTAAGAACCTTGGTATACGAACGCCACAAGGTATGCTCAGAACCTTGATAAGTTCATGATTCGAATATTCTACACAAGAATACTCACGAAAAGCTTAGAAGCTTAACATAAATTTCACTCAATAATGTTTGAACTGTTTGTTACAATGACTCTACTCGCCTTTATATAGGCTACAGACTCCAAGACTAATTTCAGATTTAGCAATGTGGGACAAAATAAGATAAATAAAAATAATAATAATAATAAAATACTGCCTAATTAATGTGGGATAATAAAAGATAACTAAAAATAAATAAAAGACTCCAAATAAATTTAATATGTTCTTCTACAACGAGAATCACATCACCCGCCCTACCCTACCTTACCCACCACCCCATCCTACCAGACCCTACCCACCCCTACTCATACCCATCACCCACCCCACCTTACCCATCTGTACCCAACCCACCACCCTACCATATACCTTAACACCACTCCATCATATCCTACCCTGCCCTATTTCACCCTATGCTACCTTACGCATCTTACCTACCTTACCCCACCACCTACTCTACCCTACCCTTTACCCTACCCTGCCCCTTACCCTACCCTACCTACCATACTTCATCACCTTTAGGAAATCTATGCGGGAACGCAGCGGAATTTAAAATTTATTTCCTTTTAGCCTAAGATCGACTTCGTTTAAACAACAAGTATAAAAAAAGTAGACAAGAGAATACCTTGGTTGATCTAATTGGATCGACAAGTTGTCTGATTTGTAGTTTCTCGCACGAAGCCGTCCAAGTGTTCGGCCTCTACCGGTGATCCACACGAATAGCCTGCCGGAATCCCATCATGCATTGCTACGAGAAAAACTCGGTTGCTAAACCGACATTTTCTCTCTCTCAAAAGTCTCTCTAGGAAGCTCTCAATTTTTCACAAGAACTATTAGTCTCTTGGAATTGTGATGATACAAAAGAGTTAGCCAAGCCTCCCTTAAAAAGGAGAGACATGCGCCCCACTGTGTCCCAATCTGATTGGGAGAAGCTTCCTAGTAGATTGACGAGAAAGAAAATATTTTCCTAATAAAATATGGAAAGTATTTTTGATTGAATTATCTAATTTAATTTAATATCTCATATTAAATATTTTCAAGATATTGTCAATATCTAATTTTGACTATCTTTATCTTATTAGCATAAATTTATTTTTCATAAATCTATTAATATCTAATCTAATATTAATATATGGTAATACTATTAATTAAATTGCACAATCCAAGTATATCTCATACACATGAAAATGGCGCCCCAAATACCATAAATTTAGCATCAGGAATATTCTTAATTAAAATAATACAATGATTAATTAATTTGCAAAATACAGGTATATCATACATATATATATATATATATATATATATATATATATATATATATATATATATATTTTTTTTTTTTTTTCCGACCGACATACATAATAATATGTATATTTAATTAATCAACACAATTAATATCTTGTATTTAATTTATTAATAATAAATAAATACCACCATATTAATCTATCACCATAACACTTTATAGTCCAGATAAAACTTTCTTTATTTGGTTATCGCTATAACCGCATTTTAATCCGGCTAGATATTCTTATATGTGTGACCCGATAGGCTTCCGAATATGTTGGCCGTAGGCACAAAGTGCAATTACGAAAATGTCCTTCATACCTAACGATCATGGATAGCGTCTAGCAACACGTCCACGACCCCCAATCATCGGAAGAGTCAAATGCAATAACTACTACCTTTCATGTGAAACGGTTACCGTGTAAATAGAATCCTATCATTGCCGACAATATCCATACGGTCGTGCGTCGAGTGTCAAACATCAACGAACATATCTTATTATCCGGATATCCTACTCTCTCTCAAGTAACTTATTACTTCCGCTTTGCAAAGACTTTCAAGAATAAGACATTTCTTAGGTCCTTTCGGATATATACTCCTAATCATAGGATACGCGATTTCGGACGAACGACATTAATCCTACGCGTGCTTCAATATCACACCCAATCAACTCTTGCATGATCGCCCCATGGCTGAAAACTTCAATAGTGTCAAAGTATGACAATCCACACCATGATGCCATGAAGACTCGGGTCTCGGATAATTACACAACCACCACATAGTGCGACACTTAATAAAGTAAGTGGGTCGATCCCAAAAATACGCATTCTCTAATACACGTCCACGTACAGTCCAAATGTCTCAACACTTTGATAGACGAGATCTATCCCTACCTTCAATAAGATAGAAGATATCTAATACGTGCTAGTCTAAACGTACCATCAATGTCCCGTTTGATAGTACATACGACTAGAGACATTTAAGTATCAAACTTTTTAAAGTGATTCGAGATCTCATAAACCATAATCACTATCATGGTTTCTCTTTCACAGTTTGACACTAGGGACATTATCATATAACAATATCGTAATTGGTCCGTTAAACGAACAAATATATAATAACATAAAAGCCATTTAATATATGTATAAACATAAAAAATAGTAGAAATGATCCGACCCGGTCGGATCCGGTCCAACCCGATTGGGTTTAGGACACTATTTCAACAATCTCCCACTTGGCCTAAAGCCAATCACTCATTACACATAAGACCAAGTTGAAACACAAGAATCTTATGCAATACTACTTAACCAACCCTAAGTGTGAACGGATCACTATCCGTGGGGACTCGAGACTATCTTCATATCATGCTCCAAATGACCAAGTCAAAAGGAACCGCCTCAACACACACATGAATCTCTTACGAGACCCTGGTCCTTGCTTTAAGCAATGAATCCACTACTATATCAGCTATATAGTAAACATGGAAGAACTGGACAAGGTTCAGGAAGGAACCTTCTAGATCCATATACTGCTCCTATTGTGCCTCGAAGGCGTATACTGTGTTTTGGCCCAGTTGTAGAATCCACAATGATCTCTAGCTAAGAACATTTCTAGCTCACTATATCACTTAATCAAAGTGACTACAAACCCAGACTGTAGCTCCCACTATCTTCATAAGACCTAAGGTATACATCTGTATATCTACGTTTATCCAATTCCAAGTTTCAATAAACTAAGAACCCATCCTTAAAACTTTTAAGGATATTCATGACATTTACCAGAATCACTTTCATACCTGCTCATGACTCTTCATGAAGTATGAATATCTAATTTAACCTGCAACACTTATGATGGCCCTATTGGAGAAGCAAGGGGACCTTACATAATTATCATCTTTCACCTTATATTTTAAGACTGACGTCCTCCCTTAGATAGATCCCGAAAATACTGGCTAGCAGTATCTCTTGCTATGATCTATGCTAAACTCTTTTAGCATCTCATCTATAAGGGTGAATTGTGATAATTAAGCAATAACTAAATCCATCTCCAAAATAATAACTGCCATTCCAAGAGCTTTCGTAAAGACCTTGAACTACGAAACATTAATTGATTGTGACATGGGGTCTTGATTTCGAGAAAGATATCCAATACCTCGCTCGAGAACTATGACACTCCCACTAACCATACACTCGCATAAGGCATATCTTTCCTCTTGATGAAATCAAACTCTTTTGATTTATCTATGCAAGGAACTTATATAGAGGAACTTGTTTGGGTTCATAAATGGATCTCATAAACTTACACATCATGTTATCGTCTAAGAAAATCAAGCCATTGACCCAAAGTTTTCAACACTATCATATAGCCATGATACATAGCTACAACAAGCATTATCTGAATAGACTTAAGCACAGCTGACCGTAAGAAAGTAATCACAAGGTTTACGCCCCGTAGCCTTCAACCATCAACTTAGCATTAACTAGTAAACGTATTACCTTCCATGTCGATCATCACAAAGATCTCACTACACCTTTTAGGGACATTCCTTCGTGTAAGACACACTAGGCTTATAACCCGGTGTCATAAATGGAATCTGCTTGGATACTATGGCTCTAGCCATATCTCTTAATCTTGCCTTTCAAGCATTCCTACATAAGTTTGTGAGATCTTCATTCGCAAGATGAACATACCAAAGAGCCTTTTCGGGCATGTGGTTATCCTCGGACTCATAAATATTCGTGTGCATTGAGCAGTGTCTTACACCTCATCGCTATGTGGCGTCTGCTCATGTTCCATTGGTTGAATATCTCTTTGTGGTTCTCAAACTCTTTTGAGATTGTATTTACTCTCACTGCTTCTTTTGGAAGAAACGCTTCCTCTAGAAGACAGCATGTTTGGAGACAAACATTTTTTGCTCCGCGGGTAAGTAAATGATATCCAGCGTACTTGCAAAGATATACCACAAAGTTGCATATGTCGTACTAGTCTTCAAGCCTTTTAGACAATGCATGTTTGCTAGAAGCATGACAACCCTAAATCATCGGTTATGATGGATTTGATGTCATCGTCTTCCATATCCGTTATAGAATTTATTCAACCTTTAATCCTTGGATCTTGGTTAAGCACATGCTTTGAATAAGGGTACTATCCCAAAACAGGTAAGGGATACTTCGCATGGCTTGCGTCGTATCTTTATCGTATAAAGTGCTATTTCCATTTTAGTAACACAATCTAATTGCGTATGCTTAAAAAGGTATCATTCAAGGGAGAATCTAATTCCTTTTCAGATAACTTCTGAAACACCCTTCAGGTATTAATTACTTCAATTCAATTGAATATTAATTCCTAAGTAGTTCATCAATCTAATGTTCGTACTAGCTCAAACTTTTTGGGCTTTCCGAATTTCGTACTTCATTGAGTACACTTGAATATTTCTAAAAACAGTCATAGAGAGTAATAAACAATAATATTACTTACGGCATTAATTGTCATAAGCCAACAAACATTAGTATGTTTAGGATTTAGGCAATCTTATAGATTCTATAACCTTTTCATAAAAGGGTATTTTAGTCATCTTCAGATAAGAAACGTATTGCCCACATGATTCATAATCACATGGTTCACACATCATCAGAATGACATTTGATTACACGTTTCTCTTCCAAGAGACTGTGTCTAAATAACCACTAAATATCAAGGATAACAACCATTCAAACATTTAGTTGAGATTTCTTCACCTATATCAACTATATAGTAACTTCAATCTAGTATGTTAGATTTGGTGACCGTTCAACTTTATTGGAATAACATTTATTCCTTGCAATTGAAGATGTCTACTAATATTAAAAATCAACTGAGCTCGTGTTCTTCATAAGAACCGGAACACAATAACATTTATTTAGTTCCTTCATCAGTTTACTAGACTCAGAATACAAAACCAAAAATGCCGCAACGTTTGCTTCACTTTTTGTATCTTGGTGTATTCCGTATTTAATCTTTCTAATTTAATCATACTCGTAAGATCTATATATAATTTATGGGGGAGTTAATTTAACCCAATTACCCACTTTGACCCGCTTCAAACCCGGAAATAAGTAAATAAATAAAAACCTCATCTGCTCCAAACTTATTTTCTCCCCCACTCCCTGTTTCTCATCCCATGTTCTCTCCATAGAAGCGTTATTACCTGAACTTCCATTTTACTGCTAATTAAACAACTTCCTTGCACGATTTACACTCATATTTATGAATTGGGATCCACCATTATGTTATTTTCTAAACCACGGCTCTTGGCATTGACGGCTATCCAGCATCAAATTTTCATGGGCAATGTCAGTTTTAGCGTTTCCAATTACTTCATCGTCGCTTGGCTGATACCTAACATAACTGCTTGCTTTATTCTCAATTTTTCTCCATTGCAAGGTTATTCACTTATTTTCTACCATTTTATTTTTGGCAGACTCCTTTTTAATTTCCAATTCTTGCTCGACATTTGTGGTTTTCTTTCTTTTCCCATTTCGGTTATTGTTTAATTGAAAGAGTTTTTTATTTCTGTTATTGTTTAGTGATTGAAAGTGTTAAGTGCATTATATTGCTTTTTTGCTTCCTTATTGAGATTATTCAGTTCCATATTTCGTTCAAATCTGACCAACCCGGTCGGAAACTCTTGAATCTCAAATTTCGATGTCATTCTCTTTTCATATCCGTTTGGAAGGGTAACATATTTTAAAATGTTACTGAAGCCGTATGCAAAGATATTAGGTAGGAACAAACCCACACGAGATTTTTTGCCATTACGGTTCGATGCCTCTTGATTCGAGATCCCATAAGGAGAGCATATCTTTGATGTTTAATATCATTCTCATTTTTCGAATTATGACGTTGTTCCATTTTCACATCTGTTATAATATCTCGAAAAGGTTTTATGGTGATATCGAAGTTGGATGTGAAGGTATCGGCCGAAATGAAGCCACCGGAGGAAAATGATATCTAAACACATCTCTTTTCATGAGATCTTTCCGATTCAACAATGATGTGAGAGCGCTTTTCGATCCGGTACGACATACATAATCGTGAACATTCTTGTGTCTCGGGTTTTTCTTTTTAGTTTTTGGTTTCTATATACAAATCATGGACTCTTACGGAGTTCATTTTCAATCTATCTGAAGGAATTGAATTTGTATTGCAAGTAATGATCCATTCATTATGATTCATAAGGCTTCGATAGATGCCAAAAGTGAACCCTATCGATCTATTGAATTATTTTGTGTTTAGACCAAGTCCATTCACTTGAATCATAAAATATTGACTACAATCTTGCTAAAATTTTAAGTGTCTTTGTCTACCTAAAAATCACAGGAGTTTGGTGGTCACTGACATCTTTCGGGTTGAATACCTAACTAAAAATCACATATGTTCCCTCAAAAAAAAATCACAGATGTTTGCTGTCTACAATCTTTCAGGTTGAACCCTTTTATTTTCAAGAGATAAAGTGGGTGGTGTTGTTTGGTGACATTTGATTTTCCCAGATGAATGGTTTGGAGTTGTGTTGTTGAGAGTATCACACACTCACATCGAGGATTGGTGGACTGTATAGCAAATATCATTTTTCTGATAGATGTACTATTGTTAATATCCCCACGTTCTTTGCTATTCCATTTTCTTTCATTAACTTCTTTCACGATTGTTCTAATGGTGTAATTCCCATTCCTCCCGAAAATTGTTTCGTCTACGCAAAAATTTCCGTTCAACCTCTCTAATTTTCACCCAAAAATCCACCTCGACATGCTTCATTACACCCAAGATCTCATTTATTTCAGGCCAAGCCTCTCCTTATCAAGTTTCAACGCTGCAATTTTGATGCCCAAATCAATGTTTAGATTAACATGTTCCAAGTGTAAACCAATTGAATATCAAATGAATACTCATCGTGTAGTTAAACACTGCAATTTTGTTGCCCAAATCAATGTTTAAATTAACATGTTCCAAGTGTAAACCAATTGAATCTCAAACTGTTGGTCCCCTGAAAAGGCTTTGGTTAAGTTTAGAGGGGGGGTGAATAAACTTAACACTTAAAAATTTTGGAGTTAACAAACTCAAGAATCTCAAAGACTGACTTCTTGATAGCTCGATGGTCTCAGCGACACTCGAGAGTCTGTTGACTATTGACTTTACTGAACTTGTTGCAGCGGAATATATTTAAATTAAGCCTTATTACTTGTTGTTAAAATATGATACCAAGTATTAGATACTCAGTAATGTATGTGTGTGATTCAGTTGCTAGTTCAGTAGATTGATGTGCTAAAAGTACTAGATGCGAGAATATAAATGCGAGAAGTAAGTAGGCAATTTTATAGTGGTTCCGGTGGTGTAATCTGTCACCCACTCTTCTCTGTGATGTTGGAGGTAATTCACTAGAGATTCTTGAGGTAGCGATTACAAAAATCCCTAAGTTGTTTGTCCTTCACCAATAACTATGGCTTCACAAATCGAACACTTGGAGCAGTAGGATTGCTGCTCCAAAGTCTTCCACTGGTCCTTGAAGGGTTGGATTGCCTCTTCACCACTCCACCACAAACAACGATCCTTGACACCCAAAGATGCTTCACTTTGTCTTGATGAGATTTCTTATAAAAGAAAGTTTGAATCAAGTAAGTGATTCACCTTGGCAAAGACTTGATCGAGATTAGGTTTGTACATGGTCCGATTTCTGCTTTTTTGTGAATAAAAAAACCGAACTGTTTTTAACGGTTTCAAAATTTTCAAACTGAAATTGGACCGTAATTTGTAAAAACTGTTTTAAACGGTCCAGTTTGGACCGGCTTGGTTCCGGTTTTTTCCGGTTTTTTTTCAAGTTTAAATTCTATTTTTTTTCTAACAGAAACCGAGTACCCACAGTGCAAACATTGGAGATTAGAAACAAAATACACGTGACCAAACAAACATTAAACATACATACTCAGCTTTCAGTCCTTCACAGAATCACAGTTCACATTAAGTACATACATACTGTTAATACTACTTAATAGTTAATACCAAATGCAGTTAATAGTTAATACCAAATGCAGCACCAGCTTTCAGTCCTTCACAGAATCACAATTCACATTAAGTACATACATAATGTTAATACTACTTAATAGTTAATACCAAATGCAGTTAATAGTTAATACCAAATGCAGCACCAAAAGCATCTACGCATCAGTCATCAGATTTCCCAAAAGCCAGGCTTCACATGCCCACAAAATGATAGCAACAATAAACCAATATAGAACAAAATAAACCAACAAAAATGCCAATATAGAACATATGCTCATATGCCAACTATAAGCCTAAAAAATGACAACATCAGCCTGCAATATGTCACCCTCCCTGAAAAGTGAAAATGGAAAAAATTACATGCTGATGGAAATTAATAAAGGGGAAAAAACAGAGATTATCATCTCAAAAATAAGGGAAAAAACAGAAAGACTGGGTTATAGCTGCGGGGAAAAAACAGAAAGACTGGGAAAAACATAAGAATAACACCAAATTCATATCTTCCTCTCTATAATTGCATTGCCAAAAGACTTGTTCAACCAAATATATTTGGGGTATTTGCTGCAATAATGGTGGCAGTGAAGGAGTTCAAGAGACCTGAAAGATCCGATGGACTAGCTACTATGTTGGCAATTGGTACTGCCACACCACCCAACTGTGTCCAACAAAGCACCTACCCCGACTTTTACTTCAAGATCACTAACAGTGAACATATGGTTGAACTTAAAGAAAAGTTCAAGCGCATTTGTAAGATCTTATGCTTATTTTATATATACTTATTCGATTACTGAAGAATTTGGAGCATATAGTCTATTTGGTGTTTCTTTGCCCATAGCTGCAATGCCAATAAAAATAAAAGCAATAAATAACAAGTCAATTAATAAAAGCACATCACAAGTAATAAAGAGCTAAATAAAAATAACAAAATACATAGATACAAACCTTAATCAGAATTAACTTCAATGCCATCTTCCTCCCCAACTGTTGTAATGCAAGAGCTTGAACTTTCTACATCAAATTAAGATAGATAGAAGTGAAATTCTTAAAGATTAATAACTAGTAAAAAATGATTCAAGTTAGGTTCTAAATAAAATAAATATTACCTTGAGCAATGGCTTCATACTTATCAGCTTCATCCAATTCTTCCATAATATCCACAGCCATAGGTGTTCCAGTTCCACATAACCAATTTTGAGCGCACACTAAAGCTTCAACTGTTTTTGGATGTAAAGAACTTCTAAAAGCATCAATAACCCGGCCACTAGTGCTAAAAGCTTGTTCTGAAGCTACTGTGGAAACCGGAATGGCAAGGATATCTTTTGCAATGTTAGCCAAGATTGGGTACTTTGAAGAATTAGATTTCCACCATCCTAAGACATCTAGGCCATCATCTTTTACCAATGCATCGCTTAAATACAATGCTAACTCACTGTTGTTATTAACGGTGTCATCTTCACCCATTTCCCTTGTAGCCATGGCAAAGATGTCTTCACCTTCAAACTCACTTGATCCTCTACATTTTGGTTGGCTACTACTAGGCTGACCCAAAGAGGACTGAACTGAATAATGCTCAAACAATTCATTAAGGTGATTCTCAATATCAGCCTTCTTGGTCTCAAAGTCCAAACCGAACAATTTCCTTAACCAAACTTCCAACCCTTTAATTTTGAACCGTGGGTCAAAGATGATGGCCACAAACAAAAAATGATTAATATTGGACCAGTTTGCCCAATACTTGTCATACTTGGCACTCATACTCATAGCCATAGAGAACATAGATGAATCAGATTTTGGTCCCATCTTGACATTTATACTTTGCTTCACCTTACATAACTCAGGAACACAAATGTTTGAAGTCACATGTTTAGTAGAGGAAAACTTCAATGTAACCTCATAAAACAATTGCAAAAATGCTACAAAGTTTCTAGCCACTTGCCAATCCTCCTTTTTCGGAGGACCAATAACTTTCTTCTGCTTCCTCTTACCAAAAGGATTGCCATCATCGCAAACATATTCATAGCAATCAAAAAGTCTTGAAAGAGCCTATCACACTTATTAAGTCTATCAAATGCTTTTTCAAATTTTTCAAACCCTATCAAGCATGAAGTAAGTTGAGTTCCACCTAGTGTCAATGTCAAGAATCACCGAGTATGAGGATCCGATCTTTTCTTTTCAACACATTTTTTGAATCTTTGCCTCTAGCAGGTGAAGATTTAACATACTTACATGCATTTCTTACTCTCACAATCGAACTAAAATGTTCTTTCAAACCATCTTTGACAACTAGGTTCAATATATGAGCACTACACCTCATATGGAAAAACTTGTTATCTAACAAGACATCCTTAAACTTAAAATCCTTTAAAAGTTCTTGAACACACAAATCATTTGAAGAAGCATTATCAACAGTTAATGTCAAAACCTTGTCAATACCCCATCCATTCAAACAATCCTCCAACCTAGAAGCAATCATAGCCCCTTTATGACTATCAATTACACAAAAATTCAGAATCTTTCTTTGCAAAACCCAATCATCATCAACATAGTGAACTGTCAAAACCATGTAATTCACATTTTGTAAAGAAGTCCAAGTATCAGTAGTCAAACAAACTCGACGATTCTTTAATGTCTTTTTTAGCTTCTTCCTCTCCTCAATATACAACTTCATACAATCTCTTGCCACGGTTACACGAGAAGGAACTTTAAACCTACCCTCAAATACATCCTCCATCAACTCTCTAAATCCTCTTCCCTCAACCATTCTAAAAGGCAATTCATCAATAATCACCATTCTTGCCACCTTAACCCTTAAGTTATTCACATCCAATGCTTTAAAGTTATTTGTTTTGGGAAGTGCAGTTGGGTAATCTGTGATTTGGGTTTGTGATTTCTCTTTTTTCCATGGAACCTTAGCACATTTACCATGTAAATGTTTAAAGAAATTGGTGGTTCCATTCGTACTAGGATTACCTGCATAAGTTTTTCCACAATAATTGCAAGAAGCCCTCATTGGATCGTAATCTTTGATAATAGTGAAATGGTTCCAAGCCTCACTTCAATCGGTTAGCTTTGTTTATCCACTACATTCTTAATTGGTTGAGTTCTAGGTCTCTTTTTGGAGGCCTACAGGCTGGAGCTATTGCGAGGTTTTGAAGTAACATTTGGTTGGGCAACAGATTGTAGGGTTCTTTGGTTCACTACATGGAACACTATGATTGATGGTTCGTCTCTATATGTGAAACACTAGCAAGTAGGCATCATGGAACAAAGAAACAAATTCCAAAAAAAAATTGAAAAGAAATGTAACTTACACCATTAACTTCGATTATTAGATTTTAGCTCTAAAATTAGTAAGAAAAAGTGTTACAAAACACACAAACAAAGAAAAGAAAACAAGGGTTAACATATAGGTGACGATCTAAAACCCAGATTAAGGCAGATTATTTAGCAAATAATCAAGCTCTCAGATAATTACCCTTTACCCCCAAACCCTATCCCACCTCACCACCTCATTATCAACCCAGCCCTTAGTACCCCCATCCTTTTAACTTTGCTGCTACCCCTTTCATTACTGTTACCCTAACCCTAGCATTCTATCCCCTACCCCCCCAAATATCCTCTTTATTCTTTGTGAGATGCCATGCCAGTCAAATCAAAAAAGAAAAGAAAAAAGTACATTCACTTTTCACATACGCAAACTATTATAAATGGCGACTAAATAGTCTGATCAATATACTCTCCAACAATTGCAGTAACAACATTCAGATTATGGATTATGTTCTTAATTAGGATGTCTTATATAATCAGTCAACTCAGACTTCTAATAGCAGGCGAGACATACATCACTTCAAATTCAGGTTATATAAATAGAACATTCAAATCAAAACTTCAACTGATAGACTCTGGACTTCCTCATAGATCAATCAAAGACATCAGGCAAAACATGGCTCAGTACATTTAGCAAGTTCACATACTCTATAGACTTGCTTAGCGCAATAAATATAGCAACATTAGGTTAGTCAGAAAACAAGGACCTTGACCAAACTATATAAGCAGACATAGCTGAACTAAACTTAAACCAGATACTAGGACTCAGACTGAACTCTTAACTGATGCAACACATACTCTAAACAAGAAGCAAATCAACTAACATATCAATCAGACCTTGACTTTAGCAACACAGACACGCAAACTGCATTTCAGAGCACATCATATTTTCCATACTCTGAAGTCTGAACAACAAGAAACACATACTCTGAACAAGCAACTCTATTTATATGAATATTAACTCAGCATCATCTTAACAGATTATAAGAAAGCAGGCAGACCAAAGTATAACAGGTTGCAGACTTAATTAGGATGTCTTATTAGCTAGTTGTTCCATGACTATCATAAGATGTCGGATAAAATGTTAGACTTTTAACCACAGGGGCTCTGATAATTAAAGATTAAGGCAGTTAAACACTGAAATTAGACGATTTAAAGCAAGGCAAAGGTTTTTGAGCACTTTACAGATTAAAGATTAGATCTTTAATCTCAGAGACTCAGATTATCAAATAAACAGAGCATGCATAGTACGAAAATGGAATAGCCAAAACCAAAAGAAAACTTCCTTGAATAGATTATTCACATGTTGAGGGTTTGATTTGGTCATCATAGGCCTCGGTATAGGTCTTCATCGGCCTCGGAGATGCAAAAATCGTGAGAGAAAAGCAACTTGCCTTGACGGACCAAATCTTCTTCAATGTATCAGTTCCAGAGACAGAGTGTTGCAGAGAGCTTTTTCTCAGAGCTATTCATCGATTTGCAGAGATATTCGGAGGATGAAAGAAGAAGATTTTCATTGAGAAAGAGGAAATGACTGAGAGAGCACGAAGAGAGATAATGTAAATAAAAGAGGAAATGGAAACGCAAAACTGAAAGTGATAAGATAAGATTGTATTTGTGGTTGTGGTCGAATAAGTCCTCTCCTCTAGGTCTAGGAGCGGCAGGCGGCAGCATTTTATGCCATTATGTAGTAGGGTTTTGGTTATGGATATGGATATATAATATATTAGATTAGGGTTTTGGTTAGGCCATATTTTTTGTTGGACTCAAAAAAATTGAAGCCCAAACAAAATAAATCACCAAAAACTTCCATCATGATATATATATATATATATATATATATAAACATACGGTTTGGTCCGGTTTATTACGGTTTTTTTTTTAAAAACCAAAACCGAATTGTTTTGTACGGTTTGGTTTTATACGGTTAGAAAACCGCCCATAAAACCATGGTTTGTGTAATTACGGTTTGAACCGGTTTGGTTCGGTCGGTTGGTTTGGTTTTCGGAAACCATGTACAGCCCTAATCAGGATGATATGATCAGCAGCTTGGATTCTTCAAGTGTGTAAACTTGATGTAGCTTGATAATGAGTTACACTTGAAGAAGTTTTACGGATCGATGGGTTTAAGTTCGATAGGGTTAGCGGGGTGACTTCTTGATAAGAATCTGAAGCTCAAGATTATCAGTTGTTTTTCTCTCAAAAATCATCATTTGTATCTGAATTAGGAGTCCTCTATTTATAGGTAGGAATCCTTGTGACTTATGTTTGACATTCAAACATAGCCGTTTGATTTGTCCCGTCTTGACTTGCTTTACGTCACTGTACATAAATCTTGACATCGTCGAGTTGCTTTTTGATGATTTCGATCTGTCCACCCTTTGACTTGTATCCATTGGATAAACCTCTGTTTCTTCGTAACGTCCCTTTAATGTTAACCATTGTTTTTTTTTGATAAAATCAGAAGTCGCTATATGTCCTTATCCTTGTATTCTTCCAATGTAACCTTTGAATAATTCGAAATATGTGTTCAGCAGGTTCCTGTGATTGTAAGTCTGCTGAAATACATTTCGATCGGTGATCAAAGTTCTTTGTGTTTATAAAAACACTGCAGCTGACTTCTCTTATATCTAACTTTTTAATATGAAGTTAGATTACACCATTTTGATCATAACCAAGTTCCAATCACCATTTAACTTATGGAACTTAGACCTTGTACAGAAGTTGTATACTATCAGATTAGGTCATCATAAACTTTCCTAAATTTTGATTCCATATATTTGACTTTAAATACTAAGTTTGATCCCTTAGCCTTCAATAACTGAGTTTGAGCCCTCAGCCTTCAGTCTTCAGCAGGTTCCAAAACTAGTCTATTGACTCAGGTACCCTACTGATATAGACAGGTTTGCTGATGAAAGTCAGCTGACCATTTTGAGTGCTTGTTTGATCAAACCTATACAAAGATCAAACTCTAATAAGCCTATACATTTGATCTAGACATCTTTTTGTCTTTGCTCTATAACATCTAGTCTGGCATTCATCACTAAAACTTAAAATAAGTCCAACAATTTCCCCCTTTTTGGTGATGTTGGACTTATTTTAAGTTTTAGTGATGAGTGCCAAACTAGCTGTTATAGAGCAAAGGCAAAAAGATGTCTAGATCAAGTGTATAGGCTTATTAGAGTTTGATCTTGTATATGTTTGATCAAACAAGCATTGTAATAGGTCAGCGGACTTTCATCAGCAGACTGTCTCAGATCGATAAGGGTACTGAGTCCATAGACTAGTTTAGAACTCTTTTGAAGATCAAGGCTGAAGTTTTCAAACTCGATTCTTTGAAGGCTAAGGGATCAAACTTAGTATTTAAATTCAAGGATATGGAATCAGAATTTAAGGAAGTCTGTGATGACCTAAACTGATTACATATACCTTGTGTACAAGGTCAAAGTTCCACAAGTTAAGTCTTTGATTGGAACTTAGTTATATTCAAAATGGTGTAATCTAACTTCATAATAAAAAAGTTAGATATAAGAAAAGTCACCAAGTGTTTTAATAAACACAACAATTTGATTAGGCGACTTATATATATTTCAAATGGACTAATACCTCGGGAAACTCATTATATATATTCGGATTATTCAAAGGTTACATTCAAGATTACAAAGAAAGGGCGAAATAACAACCTCTGATTTTATCAAACAAATCAATGGTTAAGATTAAATGGACGTTGGGAAGAAACAGAGGATTATCCAATGGATACAAGTCAAAGGGTGGACAGATCAGAATCATTCAAAAAGCATTACGACGCGATGTCGATACTATGAACAAAGATGATGTAAAGCAAGTCAAATGGGACAAATCTGAAACGGCTATGTTTGAATTTCAAACATAATTCACAAGGATTCCTACCTATAAATAGAGGCCTCCTAATTCAGATACATGTGATGATTTTTGAGAGAAAAACAACTTATAATCTTGAGCTTCATATTCTCATCAAGAAAACACCCTGCTGACCCTACTGAGCATAAAGCTACTGATCCAGTAAACATTTTCAAGTGTAATCTGCTTTCAAGATACCTCAAGTTTACACATTTGAAGACCTCAAGCTGCTGATCATATCATCCTGGTCAAGCTGCTGAAAGCTGAATCACTTACTTGATTCAAACTTTCTTTTACAAGGAATCTACTGAGGACAGTGAAGCGCATTTGTGTGTCAAGGACTGTTGGTTGTGGTGGAGCTGGTGAAGAGGCAATCCTACCCTTCAAGGACCAGTGGAAGACTTTGGAGCAGCAATCCTACCTGTTCCAAGTGTTCAATCTGTGAAGCCATAGTTATTGGTGAAGGACAAGCAACTTAGGGATTTTTGTAACTGCTACCTCAAGAATCTCTAGTGAATTACCTCCAACATCACAGGAGAAGAGTGGACTGACAGGATTACACCACCTGGAACCACTATAAAATTGCCTACTTACTTTATGCATTTATATTCTGCCTTTAGTATATTTAGCACATCAACCTACGGAATCTAGCAACTGAATCACACACATACACTACTGAGTATCTAATACTTGGTATCATATTTTAACAACAAGTAATAAGGCTTAATTTAAATATATTCATTTGCAACAAATTCGATAAAGTCAATAGTCAAGAGACTATCGAACTATCGGCAGTCTTTGAAGTTCTGAATTTGTTAACTCCAAAAGTTTTAAGTGTTAAGTTTATTAACCCCCCCTCTAAACTTAACCAAAGCCTTTTCAAGGGACCAAAAATTGGTATCGGAGCAAGATTACGTTACAAGTAATCCTACTTGTTGTGCTTGTGAAAATACTTTGAAAACTTTTACAAGTCTCTGATTTTCAAAGCTTTGCATCATGGATAACAACCAGTATGCTAGAACAATGTTGATGTGTTCCTTAGATCATTTTGATGAGTATAAACGTCGTATGCAGGCTTATCTAGCTGCAACACATGATGAAATGATGGATGTGCTGACAGATGGACCACTGGAGATCATCAAGTCAGTAACAGTGGGAGATGAAACTCAGTACATTCCAAAGCCAAAAAGGGAATGGACTGCTGAAGATAGAAAAAGAGAAAACCTCAACAATATTTATCATATACAGAACATTGGATAGCAATATGTACATGAAGGTGAAAGATTGCAAGACTACAAAAGAACTTTGGGATAAGTTGCAATTAATCTGTGAAGGCACTGATGCTATCAAGAAGAATAAGATCAGTGTGGCAAAGAAGAAGTTTCAGGAGTTCAAAATGTAACCAAATGAAACTATTGAACAAATGGAGTCAAGATTCAATGCAATCATGGATGAACTCACCCTACTGAGTGTGAAGTACTCACAGGAAGAAATCAATTCAAAAATCTTGGAAGCATTACCTGCAAAAGAAGTTGGGAGATGAAGGTGACTGCCATAGAAGAAATGAGGAGTTTGCATGAAGAAGACACCTTCAAATTATTTTCAGACCTCAAGGCATATGAATTCAGTAAGAAACTTGTACCTGAGACAGAAAAAGAAGAACCAAAAACTACTGCATTGACTGCTACACATCAAGAAGAAACATCAACAGCCCAAGATGATCTACTGGATGAGATGCAAGAGCAAATTGCCCTACTGGGCAAGAAAATTAGAATGATGAAAATTGGAAAGGGATCTTCAAGGAATTTCACAAAGAAATTTAGTGAAAAGAAGAAGGAGGAATCCAAGAAAGATAATGATTACTTGTGTTATCATTGCAAGAAACCAGGACACTTCAAACCAGACTGTCCTGAACTAAAACAGAAGAAGGAACCTGATTATCTTTGCTTCAACTGCAAGAAGCATGGACATTTCAGACTTGATTGTCCAGATCTACTGAAGAGCAAAAGCCAACAAAGAAGATCTGGCAAGAAAGCTATGGTTGCTGAAGATGAATCAAGATATGAAGTAGAATCAGAAAAAATAAATGAATCTGATGATACTGCACTTGTTGCTGATAGATGATTATGCTTTAATGGCAAATTTAGATGAAACAGAGGAGGTATACAATTCTGTATCTATTAACACTCCTGCTGGAAGTGATTGTGAATCAACTTGTGGTTCAAATCCTAAAAATTCTGACAATGAAGAAAACTGAGGATAATGCAATCTGTTTATGAGATTGTAAAGGCTAAAAAAGAAGCTCTTCAATCAGAAGTTAAAAGATTAAAGGCTGAATTAAGAGTTCTCAAGGGTAAGGAAAAAGAAGTTGGACAGAATCAACATAAGTCTGCTGTACATTCAGTAGCTGCTGAATCTGCTGAACAATCTTGTTCCTCCACTGCATTCAAATCTGGAAAGCCCTATGGTGATAGAACAGGCCTTGGATTAATTTGGAACTCAACAATCTAATAAGACTGGATCCAGTAAGGTCACTGAACCTAGTACCAGAATTGGTCCTAAGTTTGTGCCTGCACATGATCCAACTCCCAAAAGGTTCTTTGAGGCGAGTAAAGCCTCTTGAGAAGACTTCAAGGAAGCAAAATCGAAAGTCAAAAATGTCAACAAAGACCTAACAAAAAGAAAAAATCTAAAGGTAGGGCTGCTGTACCTTCTAGACCTGCTGATAGCAGACCTGCTACCAAGTCTGCTGGACCACACAAGGGTAAAAATCAGAAATATTCCAAGGATAAGAATCCTAAACCTAAAAATGTCAATCATTCAAGGGATACTTATCTGGGGGGGAAGGGTAGATTGTTCCCTACTGATGAGGATTGGAATATTCCTGCACCTACTGCTAGAAACAACAAGTATAACCATGCTGCTAGGGTAAAACCTAAGCAATGGAATCAGCAGAGGACTCAGCAGAGGACTTATACAAGACCTCAGTAGGGACCTCAGCAGACTCCATACTATAGGGCTGCTCCTAACAGACAGCAAACTAATGGTTATGCTAGTGCTTCTAACTAAAGAAATCACTTTAAACAACATTATATTCCAAAAGGCCAGAAAGCATATGTGAATCCTACACAACCAATTGTTAGACCTTATGGATGTGTAGAATACATGTATGAACCAAAGTATGATACCTTTCAAAGAAGACCTTATGGAAATTTTCCAAGGGTCATGCTTGCCACTGACCACTATGGACCCAAACAGTTTTGGGTACCAAAAGCGCATTAACTTTGTTTTGTAGGGTGTCCGGTACTTTGACGGTGGATGTTCCACATATGACAAAGAATAAGCCTTTATCTGTCAAACTTTGTGGCAAAGGATGGTCCAAGAGTGAATTTTGGCAACAAGAACACACCAGGATACATAAGAGGATATGGCACACTTGTGAGAAATGGATTAACAATCAGGAATGTTGCATATGTGGAAAGTCTGGACTACAATCTACTGAGCACTGGCAAATTTTGTGACATGGGTTACAAGGTCACTTTTGACAAAAACACATTTATTGTCATTAGTGAAAGAGGTGATCAAGTTGTGTTGGCTGGAAGAAGGCAACAAAACATGTATGTTGTGGATTGGTCTACTGCTGTTCCAGAAACTTGCCTGATTGTGCATACCAAGTCAGAACTTAATTGGCTATGGCATAAGAAGTTGAATCATCTAAATTTTGATGATATCAATTAGTTGGTGAAAAAGAAACTGGTGATTTGTTTACCTGAGATCAGATTCAAAAAGGATGCTATATGTGATGCTTATCAGCAAGGTAAACAGACAAAATCATGTTTCAAATCAAAGACAAAGAAATCAACTAAAAGATTTTTGGAGCTGATGCATATAGATCTATTTGGACCAGTAACACCAACAAGTGTAACAGGAAAGAAGTACACTTTAGTAGTTGTGGATGATTATTCAAGATACACTTGGGTAGTATTCATGAACAAGAAAAGTGAAACACTTCAAAAGATGCCTGAACTTTTGAAGAGATTGCAAAATGAGAAAACTTTGACAGTAGTAAATATCAGATCAGATAAGGGTACTGAATTTCTCAACAAAGTTATAAGAGAATATTGTGAACAAAATGGTGTACTACGTACATCAACTTGCTGCTGCTGGTACGCCTCAGCAAAATGGGGTTGCTCAAAGAAGAAACAGAACTTTAAAGGAAGCAGGAAGAACAATGATTTGTGAAGCATTATTGCCTAAAAGATATTGGGCTGAAGCAGTTAATACAGCATGCTATACACAAAATAGAACCTCAGTGAACAAGAAGCTGCTGAAGACACCTTATGAAATTTGGAATGGAAGAAAACCTAATACATCTTACTTTCATTCATTTGGAAGCAAATGTTTTATCTTAAATCATAAGGAACAATTGAAGACCTTCCAACCAAAATCAGATGAAGGAATCTTCTTGGGATACTCTTCAGTCAGCAAGGCATTCAGGGTACTGAACAAAAGGACATTGAAGCATGAAGAAACAATACATGTTGTGTTTGATGAACCTAAGTTCACTGGTATGGAAGATGAAGGTTCAGTACCTGCTGAGAATCAACACGTCACTGATCCAGAATGTGTTGAAGTTTTGGAAAGGTTTAATGACTTAAAGGTTTCTGACTCTTCCCCTGCTGAACACCTTACTGGTAACACTACTGATGCAACAACTGAAGCAGTTCAAGGATCTGCTGAGCCCCCTGTTGAAGAAACAGCAGACCCTACTGAAGATGATGTGCCTAAGAATCAATCTAACCATAATCCACAATGTTTAAGGGATCACCCTGCTAAACAAGTTATTGGCAATATACAGCAAGGTGTGAGGACTAGAAGACAATTAGAAGCAATGTTTACATGTTTTCTATCTCAAATGGAACCTAAAGTTGTTGAAGAAGCAATTTCATATCCAGATTGGATAATTGCTATGCAAGAAGAATTGAATGAATTTGAAAGAAATCAAGTTTGGACACTAGTGGAAAGGCCTATTCATGTAAACATTATTGGTGCAAAATGGGTATACAGAAATAAATTGGATGAATCTGGTACCATTGTGAGGAATAAGGCCAGACTCGTAGCAAAAGGCTATTCTTAAGCAGAAGGAATAGATTTTGATGAAACATATGCCCTGTTGCAAAGACTGAAGCTATAAGATTATTCTTGGCATATCTTTGCTTATAAGAACTTCAAGGTATATCAGATGGATGTCAAAAGTGCATTTTTGAATGGCATTCTGGAAAAGGAGGTCTATGTTCAGCAACCTCCTGGTTTTGAAGTTAAAAATCAAGAAGATAAAGTGTATAGACTCAATAAAGCACTTTATGGTTTGAAACAAGCACCAAGAGAATGGTATGAGACCCTATCTCAATTCTTGGTGGACAATGGTTTTACCAAAGGTACCATTGACAAGACTCTTTTCAGAATCAGTGAAGGAGACAGCACCCTGTTGGTGCAAATTTATGTTGATGACATAATATTTGGTTCTGAAAATGATTTACTTTGTGAAAAGTTTGCAAATTTGATGAATAGTAAATTCCAAATGAGTATGATGGGAGAAATGAACTACTTTTTGGTTTTTCAAGTCAAACAAATGAAAGATGGAATCTTCATTCATCAAACCAAGTACACCAAGGAGCTGCTGAAGAAGTTTGGTATGGAAAATAGCACCAAAGTATCAACTCCTATGAGTACAAACATTAGATTGGATGAAGACAAAGAAGGCAAAGATGTTGATCAAACCTTATACAGAAGGATGATAGGCGATCTGCTTGTACCTTCTTGTCAGCCAGACTGATATATCCTTTCTTTGTAGGTGTTTGTGCGAGATTTCAATCAAAACCTAAGGAAAGTCATTTAGTTGCATGATCAAAAGAGTTCTCAAGTATCTAAAAGAGACTTTGGATGTAGGAATTTGGTATTCAAAGGATGGAACCTTCAAGGTTATATCCTACTCAGATTCTGATTATGCTGGATGCAAGATTGATAGAAAAAACACCCAGGAACCTGTCAGTTGATGGGAAATAGACTGGTTTCCTGGTTTAGCAAGAGAATTCTGTCTCAACTTCCACTGCTGAAGCCGAATACATTGCTGTTGGAAGTTGTTGTGCACAAATACTTTGGCTAAGAAAACAGTTAAGGGATTATGGGATTGAAGAAAGAGAAATTCCTATAATGTGTGACAACACAAGTGCAATTGCAATCACGGAAAATCCTGTTTTGCACTCAAGAACCAAGCACATTGATGTGAGACATCACTTTATAAGAGATCATTTTGAAAAGAAATATGTGGTGGTTCTGTATATCCCTACTGAACATCAACTTGCTGATATTTTCACTAAACCACTGGATAGTGAAAGAAATGCTAAACTAAGGACTGAACTTGGAATTATAAAAGTTGACTGATGATGGGAGTCAACTTTACATGATTCCGGTGCATCTTTTACCCCCGTTTATCCCACTTTTAGCACGTTTCTTGGTGATTTAAACCGTTTTAGGGGCAATATCGTGAATTATTATCACGGGGAGTAAATCCGTCACTTTGATAGTTTACTACCTCTTTTTAGTGATATTGACCCTATTCCCGAGCACTTTTACCCTCTGGAATGTTTTGGATGTTTTTGGTTGTTGTGATGATGTAGGGAAATGGTGTCTCGAGAACCCGGAAGGCAAAGAATTATGATGAGAAGCATGGTCAAGGTGCAACAATGAGCCAAAGAAGAAGAAAGATGAAGAAAAGGGGTGAGAAGTTTTAGTATCTCAACCACTATGTTACAGTTCAAGCAAGATTTTGACCCATTATGGAGGCATTTTCTGTGGACGCCCGTTCCCGGATCCGAGTCCTTATCCGAAAGCGAGCGCTGGCATGTATAATATTAAATATATTCCAATATAATACATAAGCCTTACGTCATATATCATAAACACAATGCGGAAACGAAACGACTCGGGGAAAATAAATTCCAAAGACCAACAAAACCAGATTCAATGCTGCACTAATATCCAAAATGGTAATTGAAATGTCTTACATCAATTCCAAAACAAAAGAAGCCGAACGATCTAGTCTTACAACAAAGGCCACTAAACGAGCCAAACAAAAACATTATTCAATCTGAAATAATAACATAGTTTGTATCAAACTTGAAATAAAAGAAAGTTTCCAAAAGAACAACTTCATATAAAACATCTCCGTATCAAGACCTCAAACATCTTCATCATACTCCTCGTCTCCATAAACCTGTTCATCTTATCAATAAAACATTTAACGGGTAAGTACATACGTACTTATTAACGAGTAGAAGCTATTGAAATCATGCGTTTTATAAAGAAAGCAAGTAACCATCATCTTATTAATAAACCGTTTAAACATGATCTTACATCTAACTATCACGTTATATTCATAGTATAACATGAGGTCCCTATGGTTACTAGCTTAGCTTATCTATGTTACAGCATGTTTGCGAGGGCACTACACTTAGTGAGATATGCACTAAGACAAAAGTTGCAACCCTATAGAGATAAATCTCTAGCGGTCCCGAGACAATCAATCACTTTAACTGGCTAGCACTAGAAGCTGTCCGGTGAATGACTATTTCGTTCGTGAGGTTGTCCGGCGGTATGATCACTACTTTAACTGGCTTTGTCTAGAATCCGGCAGTGACCATTACCACTTTATCTGGCCAACCAACACATTGCCGATGTTGTATTGTGCATATTCAAGCTCTCATGATGCTTAATCTTTTATCTAGTCAATTACGTTTATTAAGCGATTAACTAGCCACCTAGTTTCATTCAGTACAAAAGCTCCCTACTCCCTCTTCTTAGACTTCTAGACTCAATCTAGCAATTACACAGACATTGATGAGTACTAATTCATCAAAGCACAAGCCTTTTCATGCTCTTCCGACGGATCCGAACTTCAACTCCATTTAAGAGTACATCCGGTGCCGAAACTAAACGAATCGGAAGCTCAATCAAGGCTTGTTCAAGTTTAATTAGTCTTATTTAAACTCATTAACGATACTACAATTCAAGCTAAATATCACAATAACATTAGCTACAAAATTCACTGTCTACTAAATCATAATTTATATATTTTTTTTTTCGGAAAAGGAAATACCACAACACGACTATACATTATATATACTTTGTAGATTATTATTATTATTATTACTGTAAATTTTCTCCTAAACCTGTAGCATCTCAGGAAAACAAACAATTGCAATGTTAAGGGATAGTACTACTACTGCTGCGGACCTCAAGGCGTTGATCATGTATATTCAACAAAGCAGATATAAAATATATACTGGATATATATACATATATAGTAGATAAACTTTACTTTATTATAAAAAAATACCTCTTTAATTTTTTCCCATCAAAAGGCCGGCTGATGTCTCCCTCTTTTTTTTTATTTTTTTTATTTATTTTTTTATATTTATTTCTACAACCGACTAAAATTGAAGGTTTCCTGCACAACATTTTTCTGCAAAACAAACCTGTCCACTATCCATGCTTGGACATACAATCCACACCAAAACAAAAACACAGAAAACAAATAACCACACCAAATGCTTATCAAACACTACAAAGCATCAATATTCAAAACTAACACCCCTTTATTTCATCTTAACATTATAAAACATCAATCCTTCAATATGAAAACCCCGTTACCTTATAAAAGCGAGCAACACAACGATCCAACCTCGATCAAGACCTAGCTCTCTATTCCACCTACACAAACATGACTCATCTATCGATTAAAATCTACCAAGCATTCTAAACGCTGAAAACTACGATAGGAAGGATTTAGAACACATAAACTTGATCGAAACACGGGATTCCACAACTTGATAAAAATCTAACCTTCTCCAATGAAATTTGTATCCACACGATCCTTGCGTCACGTGGAGTCTTTTATCCTTGAGGCGTCTGCACAACCGAGCAACGGATTAGCTTCGATTATCGAAAGCTTCTTCTTCCCCTCTTTTCTTTCAAAACTTGCGCACCTTTGATGAACCGTTCCTCATTTTTTTTTTTTTTTTTTTTTTTTTTTTTTTCATAATGGGAGTTTTAATTCCCTATTAATCCCCCATTAAAACCTATTCCATATTAATTCCCCTTTTTTTTTCTTCCTTAACCAAAATCATTAATTTCTTTTTTTTTTCCTTTTATTTCCAAAATTAAAATAAATATGATATTCAGATTTTTCGTTAAAAGACTAAAATGCCCTTTTTCGAAAATCGAGATGTTACATTTTCTGGTCATGACTTCTTCATGAAAGTTGTAGATAATTGAAAGAGCTTTCCAACGCATCTTGAATCACCCAAATCGGAGCTCGGATGAAGAAGTTATGAAGGTTTTACTACAGTGAGAAAAACTTCATCACGCTAAACGCACGCGTTTGGAGCTTTTAAACGTGCGTTTGGACGTTTTTTGAATACTGAGAGCAAGGGACTGAAACGCACGTTTGGGAACCTTCCAAACGTCGCGTTTGAGCAGTTTTTAGCCATAAAACCCAATTTGGATCGAATTTTTGGGGAAGAACATAGGGGCCTCGAAATGGAGTAGTTTTAGGTTAATTTGGGCGATTTTCTTCATCCTTAGGAGTTAGAATTAGTGTAATATACCGTTAGAAAGCTCTTTCAATCCTCTCTTTGATTCTCTAACTCTTAGCTTCGATCTATAACATTTCATTGGGCAAAAATTCGACCTTTTGTATTCAACTTTTGTGCTTATCTTCTCCAACTCGAATTTCTGCAACTTTATGGTAATTTTCTTCTCTTTTATGCTTGTTATGCTTCTCCTTTACTACTTTCTTTATGTTTTAACTTGTATAATGTGTAGCTAATTCCTCCCCATAGTCGAATCATGTGAAATGTGGTGAAATCACCCTTTGGGTGATGAAATTGGGAGTGGGTATTGCTTTTATTGTTGTATCTTGCACGTTTCACGCCTTAGAACTTGTTATAACGGATTTGGGCTAGATTGATCACCTAGGTCAAACATCACACACACCACTCTTGAGAGTTGTTCGAGAGAGAGGGGTGTGGGAAAGGGTTCTAGGATCGCGGTGTAGTCTCGGTTTAGTTGTTAAACCAAGCTCATCGTGAGGTTACTCGTTTATACGTTTAAGCGGCTCGAGTGCGAAATATGACTTGTTAGGAGAGAGTTGTTCAGACCTTAACATGGCATAAGGTGTTAGAAGAGAGTTGTTCAGACGCTAGCACCGGGTTTAGGAGTTCGCACCCGTGAAATTGAATGCAAGAGTTCGTTTAGTATAATGCACACTCTCGGTTTTGTCTACCTTAGGGTTGAGATTAGTCACATTGATCATGGTTCGGCTATTTCCCTTTCTCCCTTTAGACTTGTTAGTTTAATTTACTTTAGTTTAATTGAAGTGTACAAACATTCCAACAACTTGTTTGACTAGACTAAGCAATAAGTTCACTTTGGTACTTACAAGCACATCTTCTCTGTGGGTTCGACCTCGGACTCCTGTAGCTATACTAGCAATCGACCCGGTCCACTGCCGGTTAGAGAGCTTGTTTAGTCACCGTTGTCTTGAGTATTATAAATTTGTTTGGTGAAAAATAACGCTCATCAAAATGGCGCCGTTGCCGGGGAAGATGTGTGCTATTTGTGATATCTTGCAAGTGAACCGAAGGCTTGGGCCTAGGTTTTATTTTATTGTTTTCTTGTTGTTTGGTGTTTTGTAGTGCATTGCCCGGAGTTTTTGAGAACCGCTTGAACCTTACATGTCTAGAATGGAGACCTTTGCTAAACAAAGAGGAAGGGGCCTTCTAGTTGGGAATTTGATTGCTATATTTGAAGGTTTGAGTCCGGAACAAACGGAAATGGACCAAGACACTAATCAAGTTGGTCGTGGAGGCCAAGTTTTTGTGGAACACCCTTCTATCGGGGGAGGTCAAGGAGTTACTAATCAAGCTCAAGACCAATCCTTATGTAACAATGTTCAAAAAGGAGCAAAACGTAAATGGAAAGGACAAGGTGGAGCAATGCCACCGATGGACCCGAATGCTATAAATTGGCTCATGAATCAAGTACAAGAGCAATTTCAAGCATTAATGCAAGCTCATATGCAAACTCCCAATCCGGCACCGAATCAAGGAGATGTGCGGACTTGTAGAGATTTGGTCATGCCACGGCCCGATTTGGTGGGGCATAGTCCGATAAGGTTGCCCCCGATCACCGCCAACACTATGAGTATTGTGCAAAATATTATCAATATGATTAGGGACAACTCAACCTTTAGAGGGACGGCAATCGAAAATCCTTACTTCTTCTTGGATCATTATCTCGAGGTGTGTCGGACTATAAGGATGGAAGGTGTTAGTGAAGAGGCAATCAAGCTACTTTTGTTCCCATTCACTCTAAAATACCAAGCAAGGCGTGGTATGACTCCTTAAGGCATGACTCCTACACACTTGGACCGAGGTGGTGCGCACATTTTGCTTAAATACTATCCACCGGGAAAAGTTTTTGATTTGAAAGAGGCAATCATGACCTTTGATTCTTATGAAGACGAGTCACTACTCAAGGCATGGGAACGGTATAAGGCCTTGTTGTGCCAATGTCCCGTACATGGAGTCACTCTTGGGGACCAAGTCCATTGTTTCTTGAGGGGACTTGATCAAGATATGCAAAACCGACTTCATGCTTCAAGCGGCGGTGATTTAATGATGCTACAACCTGATCGAGCGTTTGACCAAATTGAACGGATTGCGGAAGCTACAAGACTTTATGATTCCGAGACAAGAAGAGGGCCAAGACGCAAGAAACCGAGTGAGATGAAGTCGGTAGGGAAAAAGATTGAGGATGCATATCATGAGAAATTGTTGGACCAACAAGAGGAATCTTTGCAAAATCTTAAAGATCGAGTGGTGCAACTAGATGAAAAGAGGAGGTTGGAGAAAGAAAAAGAAACAAGAAAGGAGCTAGAAGCCGTGAGAAAAGAGCGAGAAGAGGCTCATTCAAGGAAAACGGAGAGAGAGGATGATGATTTTTATTTTGATGAAGCGTTTTCCGAGCTAGAGATTGAGTTGGGATCGCCCATGTCACTAGAGGTTCCTCTTGTGGAGTTTGACTGTGGTAAGTTTCACATTCTTCCGATTACACCTCACTTCGATGTGAACATTGATGATGCCTTGGTGGAATGTATGGTGGAACCAACCATTGCTAAGACTCAACATGAAATCTTTGGTGATGAAAGTAGCTGGTTTTGGGATGAAGAAGAGATGGAAGAGGTGCAATGTTTGTCTATTACACCGCCTCCCGAAGAAATGCAAGACGATGACTTGGAGGAGTGTATGATAGATTTGAGCACACTTTTTGAAGAACCGGATTCTGAGTTTGAAGAGAAGACGGGATCGCCCATTTCACCATCACTCCCGATTGAATTGTATGATGATGCAATTTTGGAGTGTGTGATGAAATCTCATGAGCTTGATATGACATCCGTGGTAGAGCTACCGGAAGAGTTGGAGGTGATTAGCATACCGGTCCCGGACTACTACACTCTTTACTCCCCGGTAGATGAAGCTCACAAGATTTATGAAAGGGAACAACTACCATGGGATGGTAATTTCAAGAAGAGGATGATGGCGGATTTCAACGAAAGGGGATTCCCAAGAGCCATGTGCGGTAAGTTCCTAGTGAACTCGTTTTCCCCTATGCTTGCTATGCTCATTCTCCTTGAATTGTTGATATTCTTGAGTTCGGATTTCGGTTGATGGTTTTTGGTGATTTTTGATTGAATTAAAAATGTTGTCTTGAGTTGGTTTGAGTCCTTTATGGTTTGAGTCCGTTTTGGTGCCACTTGGTCGAGCCAACGACGTAAAACAAAGGCGCTTTGTGGGAGGCAACCCACCTTTTTGGTAATAATTTTGTTTTTGAAGTGGTTTTTGGGTGCAAGAGGGGAGAGTTTTGTCTCACAAGAGAGTTTGGGGTGAGATTTTCTTTTTGATTCTTGCTCTTGTACGTAGACGGGATGTTTTTATGTGAGCCTCTGTGGCCTTATTTTATGCGTGGATGCTCTGTGTTTCTTTTGATTATCTTTACATCCAGTGCACTTCCCGTCTAGTATGGTTGATATGCTTTGATACCTTGATTGTGGCATGGCTTCTATTTTTATATATCTCGTATCTATCACCATCTTTTGGCACGTGGATTTTTTCCCGTGCATGTGTTTGCCTTGTTTTCTGTCTACATGGTGTTCAGGTACTCGAGATGGAGCTTACTAGAAGATGTCACGTGAGCTAAAGTGCGCCTTTCGCGGATTTTGGTCAAACAACTAAGTCTTTTACTCTTTTTATCTCTCACACACCGAGGACGTTGTTTCGTTTAAGTGTGGGGTGGGAGACTTAGCCGCTTTTCTTGTTTTCGTTGTTAAATGTGCTATAAATGTGGTATGCTTAGCCTATGATCGGGCTCAAGTCGATTTTTGGGTAATTTTAAAAATTTTCAAGGGTCTTAACACCGTGTTGTATGTGTTATTTTCACATTTGAGTGGTGATCACCTTAGTCGGGACCCCGAACATGTGCATTGCGGTTTGATATTATCTTGAGAATGAAGTTTATTACTTTCACGAAAGCTACACTTTGTGCACAATTTGATTGCTACCACCTTTCATATCACTAGCCTTGAGACGAAATGTCATAGGTTTACCTAAGTAGGACATGGGATGACGGTTTTGGCGTTCTCTTGACCCTACCATAGCCAAATAAGCCTTAACCGGAACATTTACCCTTCGTAGTCCCTCTCAGCCTTGATAGAATGGTCTCCACCACCATTCGCTTATAGCCGTTTGTTACTTAGTCGAAAACCTACCCTTGAGCCTTATTATGGTCACATTTCCTTCATTTTATACCCTACGAGTGGACTTAGTCTTCATTAGACCACACTTGCTAAGGCAAGTGTGTGGTGGGGAGATGATGTTTTTGATTGGGTTGTTGTTTCTCGCTTTGAGCTATAAAGTGTTGAGGAGCTCGTTTGGGCTTGGTGTTCGGCTCTTGGGCCAAAAGAAAAGAAAATCTCTTCTTCTATCTCTTCCTTAAAAAAAAAAAGAAAAAAAAAAGAGGATGTACATAGAAATAAAGGCGTGGAGTCAAAGTAAGGAGCTCAATGATAAATTTTTATGATGTTAGAGTTGGGATAGTGAGATAGGTGCTAGTGTGCTTGAACTCACCTCACGACACTTGAAACATAGTCGAGTTTGGCAATGAGTTCGGGTGCACTGGTAACCTATGGTTCCCAAAATGTCAAAGTTGATCAAAAGGAGTTTTGGGTGGTTTGCATGATAAAGATGAGTTGGTACTTGGTTGATTAGGTTCACTCATACTTTTTCTCCGAGTTCCCAAAATACCCCCTTTCGACTAACCGAAATCACCCTAGCCTAACGTTATAACCGCTCAAGTCCTGCCCGATCGTGTCCAAACTTAGTAAAATAGATTAGTGGAGAGGCTCGTGATTATGAAATGGTTGGTAGACTTTTGGTTGGGATTCAAGCCCCGACAATCATTTTGAGCATTTGGTTTTAGCTTGGCATCACACACACTCCATTTTCTTGATAATGTTGTACCAATGTGTTTATGTTCGTGTTTCTTACTTTGGGGCCACCTCGAGAGTGTGAGTAGTAGCACCTACACCATAAAGTTGAATCCCTTGGTTTGTTTTAAAACGCCTATTTTACTCGAGGACGAGCAAAGGCTAAGTGTGGGGTGGTTGATGGGAGTCAACTTTACATGATTCCGGTGCATCTTTTACCCCGCTTATCCCACTTTTAGCACGCTTCTTGGTGATTTAGACCGCTTTAGGGGCAATATCGTGAATTATTATCACGGGAGTAAATCCGTCACTTTGATAGTTTACTACCTCTTTTTAGTGATATTGACCCTATTCCCGAGCACTTTTACCCTCTGGAATGTTTTGGATGTTTTTGGTTGTTGTGATGATGTAGGGAAATGGTGTCTCGAGAACCCGGAAGGCAAAGAATTATGATGAGAAGCATGGTCAAGGTGCAACAATGAGCCAAAGAAGAAGAAAGATGAAGAAAAGGGGTGAGAAGTTTTAGTATCTCAACCCCTATGTTCTGGTTCAGCAGCATTTTGACCCATTATGGAGGCATTTTCTGGTAATGACTTCTTCATGGAAGTTGTATATAATTGAAAGATCTTTCCAACGCATCTTGAATCACCCAAATCGGAGCTCGGATGAAGAAGTTATGAAGGTTTTACTACAGCAGTAAAACTTCATCACGCGAAACGCACGTTTGGAGCTTTAAACGTGCGTTTCGGACGTTTTTTTTTTGAATACTGAGAGCAAGGGACTGAAACGCACGTTTGGGAACCTTCCAAATGTGCGTTTGAGCAGTTTTTAGCCATAAAAACCCAATTTGGATCGAATTTTTGGGGAAGAACATAGGGGCCGCGAAATGGAGTAGTTTTAGGTTAATTTGGGCGATTTTCTTCATCCTTAGGAGTTAGAATTAGTGTAATATACCGTTAGAAAGCTCTTTCAATCCTCTCTTTGATTCTCTAACTCTTAGCTTCGATCTATAACATTTCATTGGGCAAAAATTCGACCTTTTGTATTCAACTTTTGTGCTTATCTTCTCCAACTCGAATTTCTGCAACTTTATGGTAATTTTCTTCTCTTTTATGCTTGTTATGCTTCTCCTTTACCACTTTATTTATGTTTTGACTTGTATAATGTGTAGCTAATTCCTCCCCATAGTCGAATCATGTGAAATGTGGTGAAATCACCCTTTGGGTGATGAAATTGGGAGTGGGTAGTGCTTTTTATTGTTGTATCTTGCACGTTTCACGTCTTAAAACTTGTTATAACGGATTTGGGCTAGATTGATCACCTAGGTCAAACATCACACACACCACTCTTGAGAGTTGTTCGAGAGAGAGGGTGTGGGAAAAGGGTTCTAGGATCGCGGTGTAGTCTCGGTTTAGTTGTTAAACCGAGCTCATAGTGAGGTTACTCGCTTATACGCTTAAGCGGCTCGAGTGCAAAATATGACTTGTTAGAGAGAGTTGTTCAGACCTTAACATGGCATAAGGTGTTAGAAGAGAGTTGTTCAGACGCTAGCACCGGGTTTAGGAGTTCGCACCCGTGAAATTGAATGCAAGAGTTCGTTTAGTATAATGCACACTCTCGGTTTTGTCTACCTTAGGGTTGAGATTAGTCACATTGATCATGGTTCGGCTATTTCCCTTTCTCCCTTTAGACTTGTTAGTTTAATTTACTTTAGTTTAATTGAAGTGTACAAACATTCCAACAACTTGTTTGACTAGACTAAGCAATAAGTTCACTTTGGTACTTACAAGCACATCTTCTGTGTGGGTTTGACCTCGGACTCCTGTAGCTATACTAGCAATCGACCCGGTCCACTGCCGGTTAGAGAGCTTGTTTAGTCACCGTTGTCTTGAGTATTATAAATTTGTTTGGTGAAAAATAATGCTCATCAACTGATACATCTATGATCAGCAATGTGTAGGAATTCACCAAGGGGATTAGTCTTTGCTATGTTGGGTGAGCACTTAGCAGATTAGTCATGGTATCAACAATTCCATGTACTTATGTTTGAACAATTGAGCAAATGAAGTTGCCAAGGGGATTGGTCTTTGTCATGTTGGGTGAGCTCACTTGACAGATCAGTCATTGGTATTAAACTTCATCTTGTGTTATCAGTTGGACAAATCAAGAAGAATGGAAGATCAGCAGAGTAACTCCATCGAAGAGTCTTTGAGACATCTTTATCGCCAGGTCTGTGAACCAACTCTACTGATGACAAGGCTTCTGAAGGATACGTTACTCAGTCAAACTTTACTAAAGTCAAAAAGCAAAATAGCGGGATATTCATTTCATCTTTATAACCGCAGTCACACGATCGAACGGTTACAATCCGTTATAAGTCTGTCATGGGACATGTGGCACGATGACATTCACTCAAAACTTAATCGTGGTTAATGCTACAGTACGTGTCTGACAGTTTTCTACCCACTACTCTCTGCATTATATACAGACATATACACAGAGGATACATAGAACTCTCAAATTGCGATTTCTCTGCAAATATCTTGTATGAACACAGATTTGAAATTTTTCTTCTTCATCTTTCTCATCTATAATGGCAAACAAGGATGATGTTCATATTCGCACCAGTCAAAGTGTAAGAGGTTATGTGACTTACTGTCACTCTACTGAACTAGCCATTAACATAGGACGAAGAATCAGACGGTTTGCTGGTTTGGAGAATGTTATCAATAAAAGACTGGAGAGAATTTCATATGTCAATGTATTGGAATTCTGGAGGAATATTGTTATACATGAAGGTAGAGAGGCCTTCACTACGATAGTTAATAGAAGAGAGATTGAAATATCTTCAGATCTACTGAGAGAACTATTTCATTTTGGACCTGGAAATAATGCTCCCACCAATCCAGAAGCAATGAATCTGCCAAGGATGAAGTTTGTGGATGCAATAAAGACAAATGAGAAGATATCTTCATCTCTAAGCATAAACGTGAAGCATATTGGATATGAGTATAACCTGCTGAGCAAATTAATTGCCAAGACCATTTTGGGATTCATTGGGAGTCTAGATACACTGTCTGGACCTAAAATAGACCTGCTGATCATTATATGCAGAAGCATGAAGTTTGATTGGGCTGGATTCTTTATACACAACATGAAGAAGGTGTTTACTGAAGATAGAGATGGTGTAAGGAAGTCCAATACCAAACCCCTATATCTACTGATTCAGACCTTGTTGAATCATTTTCAGATACCTGATATTTCATCTGAAAAGATTAACAAATCCAGATACAAGCCAGAAATTGCTACTCCTATTCCTGGATTAGATGATGATGAAGATGTGGATGATGAAGCCACTGAGTGTGATGATGGAGGAGATGATAATGCTGGTGGTGAGCAGGTTAAGCAAGTTGCTAAGTCTGCTGCACCCAAGAAGACTGTTGAAAAGAGAAAGGCTGCTGACACAAGAAAGATAACATAAATGTTAAAGCCTAGGAATACAAGGAATCAAACAAAGAGAGATCATTGAGTCTGGCCGAGGGTCCAAATGAAATTGAAGTCACCGACCTGTTTGAAGTTGCAAAGAAGAAGTCTGTTGCTGAAGTCTTGAAGGAGCAATAGAAAGAATTCAGTAGAAAGAGGAAGGCTACTGAGATTGAATCAGAGGAACTTTCTAAGAGAATGAAAGAAATTGCCAAGAAAAAGAAACATGGCAAAGGGAAGCAGTTAAGGATTCTAGAGGCTCAGATGGAAGAAGAGGAAGAAGAGGCTATTGAGGCTGAGCCCTAAACAACTTTTAAGCCTACTGAGATAGTAGAGATTGTTGTTGAGCAACCCTCTTTGAAGAATCACAATGAGATCTGCCAAACTGAGCCTGCCAGAGAAGTTGTTGAATCCTCCCCCAAAAGGCCGCTTGAGCCTACTAAAGCTGCACAAGTTGTTGTTGAGCAACTTGTTGAAGAACCACAACAGATTACTGAATCTGCACCTGCTGCGGTGATTGAAACAACTGTACAAGACCCTCTAAGTTGTGCAATAGTTCAGGGGGAAGAGCAGTCTGCTGCTAACCCTACTGATGAGCATGTAAGTCGGGGGGAACAAAGTGTGGAACAGATGGAGGTAGTAGGAACAAACATACAATCTGAGCAACCTACTGACCTAGAAGCATCTGTTGAAGAAACTCTTAACTTACTTGTTGAGACCTTTGGAGGTCAGCAAGGTACTCAAACTGCACCCTGAAGGCCAACCATGCCATTTGAAAGGAAGGAGAAAAAGAAGAAAGAAGGATATGTTGATCCTAAACTCCTACTGGTGGCAAACTACTTTCAATGGAAGTTTGGGTTCTATAAAAGACAAAAGCCAGCTACAGAACCAATGACAGATTTTGAGGAATGGGCTTTTGAGAAGTTGGGAGTTGAGAATTTGTTGGATCTGATTGATACCTCTTTGTTGAAATCAAGATTGATGGATCTTTTTGATGAGCAAAGGAAGGAAAAGGGTATCAAGTTCAGAGAACCTAGAGATGAATCAGATAGTGATTATTCTTGATCATCTGATTATGGTGATGATCATCCCTCTGGTCCAGGAGAAGTCACTGGGACTGCATTATTAAATGAACCAAGTATACAACAAATCCATCGATCTCGTAGGTCTCACCGAGGGCCAAAGAGATCGTCAAATGGATGAGGATCTGGAAGATCTCACCATGGATGATCTGAAGGCACAAATCAATGAGGGAATACTTATTGGTGCAAACAAGGTGGTTGGTGAGATAGATACTGTCTTCATTGAAGAATCTGCTGCACTTATTGAGGATCAGCAAGCTGAAGATTTGGATGAAGAAAGGGTTACTGATCATAGTGAACCGAATGTCAGTTCTGAGGTTTCTGCTCAATATCAAACATGGATTGATACTCAGGACACTCTATCCAAAACTGCCATTTTTGTACGAAGGATTGCTGATGTTAGAGAATTTCAAAGAGACAATATGGTCGAATTCCTGCAGCCTCTTTATGCAGAGTGCTGATCACTGAGAAACAAACAGTGGTAGCACAGAGATTGGATATGGTGATGGGATTTGAAGGATCACCATTGATTGTTGAGGAGGTTCAGGCTGCTGAGGATCCAACAACACCTGAACAAAGGTTGGAACTGGTGGTTCAGGTTGCTAAGGTTCAAATAGCACCTGGACAAAGGTTGAAACAGGAGGTACAGGCTGTTGAGGTACAAACAGCACATGGACAAAGTTTGGAACTATATATGGGTTTGGAGGAAACCCCTGATGTTGAAGAACAGGCTGCTGTAGTAGAGCCTGCTGGAGAAAAGGTCACTAAAGGTAAAGATAGTCAGCGGACTGTTGTTGTTGATGAGGATGAACAGCTGCTGGATTATGAGTACAGTGATGAGGAGTTTCAAGTGCCTGAAGAAGAACATATTGGTGATGAACCACAACAGGCATTTGTACCCATTTTTGAGGAACCTGCCCTAGATCCTATACTAGAGGAGTTCTGAGTCCTAACCCTACTGGGAGAGATATGAGCTGGGCCATGGTTGTCAGCAGACAGAGGGCACAATACAATGTTGAAGAGCCTGCTGATAAAGCTGCTGGACACATGGCTGGAGGAATGGATGGTGGGGTACCTGTAGAGATTTTGGATGAGTTGAGGACTGTCAGAAATGACATTACAAGATTAAGAACTCAACTTGACAAGCAAGAGCAGAGGTTTGAAGATTTGATGAATCTGGTGGAAAATAGAGGGAGGACTACAGAAACAGTTGCCTCCAATATCACTTCCACTCAGTATGCTCTTGCTGACCTTGCTCTGATGTAAAGGGGACAGATAAGGAAATACATCAAGGACAAGTTTCGAAAGACCAATTTGAATCTATTCACCAGAAACTTGACAAGCTTGCTGAGGCGCCTAAGCCTGCTGTGGCTGAGCCTACTGGAACACTTCAACCTGCTGGATTGGATCCTAAGTTTACTGAGAGGATCAATCTACTGGAGCAGACTATGCAAGAAAGGATTACTGCAGTTGACACAAGAATTGAAATTATAGAGGGTCAACTGAACAATCTAGTGATCACACAGGAGAGTGTTCATGGCCTGCTGTCCCGTTTTGTTGATGATGTCAATAAGGGGGAAGAGAGCCAAACAGCAGTAGCAAAAGAGGCTGCTAGGATTTTTTCTAAGAAGAGATGGGAAGCTGACACTAATGCTTTTAGAGAACCTGCACCTGGCAGACTTCCACTTACTGATGATCTTCTCAGAGAATACAAGAAACTTTACAACAACATGAGAAGACCTTACCATGACAAGGGTTTCCATGAGGGACTAAATTCCTTTCTGGGACTTAAGTTTTGGGAAGCAAGGGTTAAAGCTTTAAGATCTGCACATAGAGGTGGAAGAGGTGGAAGAGGTCTTACCACAACCAATGTGAAGGAATCACAGAAGGAATTCAAAGAAGTATACATGCGTTTAGGCTTTAGAGTACATCAGATCAACCTTACTCTACCTGAGGCATGGAAATGGTGGAAAGAAGTGAATCCTCACATTGATTTCGCTCTTATTGAAAATGAATGGATGAGAGAAATGGTTAGATAGATAAGAGCATATTCTGAGCAGCAAGAGAAGGAAAGAGAAGAAAGAGAAAGGAGACACTAGATCAACATACTTACACATGCATTTTATTTTTGCTGAATCTAGCTTGTAATACCGTTGAACAAATGATTATAATGAGAAATGAATGGAATTTGTTCTGTTTTTGTTTTTAATCTTTTTGCTTTGCTGTAAGGAGGGTATTGGCATCATCACCAAAAAGGGGAAATTTTTGGACTTCTTTTAAGTTTTATTGGTGAGTGCCAGACTAGCTGTTATAGGGCAAAGGCAAAAAGATGTCTAGATCAAATGTATAGGCTTATTAGAGTTTGATCTTGTATAGGTTTGATCAAACAAGCACTGTAATAGGTCAGCTGACTTTTATCAGCAGACCTGTCTAGATCAGTAGGGTACTTGAGTCAGTAGACTAGTTTAGGAACCTGCTGAAGACTGAAGGCTGAGGTTTTAAACTCAGTTGCTAAAGGCTAAGGAATCAAACTTAGTATTTAAAGTCAATGATATGAAATCAGAATTTAGGGAAGTCTGTGATGACCTAAACTGATTACATATACCTTGTGTACAAGGTCTAAGTTCCACAAGTTAAGTGGTGATTGGAACTTAGTTATATTCAAAATGGTGTAATCTAACTTCATAATAAAAAATTTAGATATAAGAAAAGTCAGCTGAAGTGTTTTAATAAGCACAGCAACTTGGATTAGCTGACTTATATATATTTTAGCTGACTAATACCCTCAGGAACCTGCTGATATATATTCTGGATTATTCAAAGGTTACATTGGAAGATTACAAAGAAAAGGATAGCTAACAACCTCTGATTTTATCAAACAAATCAATGGTTAAGATTAAATGGACATTGGGAAGAAACAGAGGATTATCCAATGGATACAACTCAAAGGGTGGATGAGACTATAAATCATCAAAAGCATTCGACAAAGGTCGATTTATGAACAAAGGATGAAAGCAAGTCAAATGGGACAAATCTGAAACGGCTATGTTTGAATTTCAAACATAAGTCACAAGGATTCCTACCTATATATAGAGGACTCTTAATTCAGATACATGTGATGATTTTTGAGAGAAAAAACAACTTATAATCTTGAGCTTCAGATTCTCATCAGGAAAACACCCTGCTGACCCTACTGAGCATAAAGCTACTGATCCAGTAAACCTTTTCAAGTGTAATATGCTTTCAAGCTACATCAAGTTTACACACTTGAAGACCTCAAGTCTGCTTTGATCATATCATCCTGGTCAAGTCACTGCTGAAAAAATCAATCACTTACTTGATTCAAACTTTCTTTTACAAGGAATCTATCAAGACAAGTGAAGCACATTTGTGTGTCAAAGATCATTGGTTGTGGTGAAGTCGGTGAAGAGGTAATCCTACCCTTCAAGGACCAAAGTGGAAGACTTTGGAGCAAAGAATCCTACTGCTCCAAGTGTTCACTTTGTGAAGCCATAGTTATTGGTGAAGGACAAGCAACTTAGGGACTTTTGTAATCAAGCTACCTCAAGAATCTCTAGTGAATTACCTCCAACATCACAGGAGAAGAGTGGACTGACGAGGATTACACCACCTGAACCACTATAAAATTGCCTACTTACTTTCTCGCATTTATATTCTCGCATTTAGTATATTTAGCACATCAACCTACGGAATCTAGCAACTGAATCACACACATAGACTAATGAGTATCTAATACTTGGTATCATATTTTAACAACAAGCAATAAGGATTAATTTAAATATATTCCACTCGCAACAATTCAAGAAAGTCAATAGTCGTGAGACTCATCGAGAGTCATGATCACTTGAACTATCACCGCCACAAGAGTAGCATTTGTTAACTCCAAAAGTATTAAGTGTTAAGATTATTCACCCCTCCCCTCTAAACTTAACCAAAGCATTTTCAAGGGACTAACAGGTGATGATGCCAATACCCTCCTTACAGCAAAGCAAAAGATTAAAAAGAAATTCAGTCATTTCTCATTATAATCTGTTGTTCAAGATTTATTACAAACTAGATTCAGCAAAAATAAAATGCAAGTGTAAGTATGCTGATCTAGTTTCTTCTTTCTCTTTCTTGCCTCTCCTTCTCTTGATGCTCATGATATTCCCTTATGTCTCTTACCATTTCTCTCATCCACTGATTTTCAATAATGTAAAAATCAATATGGGGATTCACTTCCTTCCACCATTTCCATGCCTCAAGTAGAGTAAGGTTGATCTGATGTACTCTGAAGCCTAACCGCATGTATAGCTCTTTGAATTCATTCAGTGAATCTTTAGCTGATGTAGTCGGTAGACTCCTTCCACCTCTACCACCTCTTCCACCTCTGTGTGAAGATCTTAAGACTTTAACTCTTGCTTCCCAAAACTTAAGTCCCAAAAAGGAATTGAGTCCCTCATGGAAGCCCTTGTCATGGTAAAGTCTTCACTTGTTGTAGCTTCTTATATTCTTTGAAAAGATCAACAGTAAGTGACAGTCTGCCATGTGCAGGTTCTCTGAAAGCATTGGTGTCAGCCTCCCATCTCTTTTGTGCAAAAATTCTGGCAGCCTCTTTTGCTACAGCTGTTTGGCTCTTTTCCCCCTCATTGACATCATCAACAAAACGGGACAGCAGGCCATGAACACTCTCCTGTGTGATCACTAGATTATTCAGTTGACCTTCCATGATTTCAGTTCTAGTGCCAACTGCAGCGATCCTTCCTTCCATTGCTAACTCTAGTAGATTGATCCTCTCAGTAATCTTAGGATCCAATCCAGCAGGGTGAGATGTTCCAGCAGATTCAGCCACATCAGCCTTTGGTGCCTTAGCAAGTTTGTCATGTTTCTGGTGAATAGATGCAAATTGTTCTTTCAGAAACTTCTCATTTATTGTATTGCCTTGTTTAATCCCTTATACATCCAGGGCAAGGTCAGCAAGAGCATATTGAGTGGAGGTAATGTTGGAAGCAACTGTTTCAGTAGTTCTTCCTCTTCCACCAAGTTCAGCAAATCTTCAAATCTTTGCTCTTGTCTGTCAAGTTGAGTCCTTAATCTTGTGATGTCATTTCTGACTGCCCTCAACTATATTGTATTGTGCCCTCTGTCTGCTGACAACCATGGCTTGACTCATGTCCCTTCCAGCAGGGGCAGGTCCTTGGAATTCCTCTAGATTGGATCTAGGACAGGTTCCTCAAAGATTGGTACAAATGCCTATTGTGGTTCATCAACTATAGGTTCTTCCTCAGGCACTTGAAACTCCTCATCACTGTAGTCATGGTCCAGCAGTTGTTCATCCTCATCAATAACAACAGTCTGCTGACTATCTTTCCCTTTAGTGACCTTTCCTCCAATAGGCTCTACTACAGCAGCATGTTCTTCAATAACAGCAGGGGTGTCCTCAAAACCCATAGTTAGTTCCAACCTTTGTCCAGGTGCTGTTTGATCCTCAGCAACCTGTACCACCTATTCCAACCTTTTTCCAGGTGTTGTTTGATCCTCAGCAACATGTACCACCTGTTCCAACCTTTGTTCAGGTGCTGTTTGATCCTCAGCAGCCTGAACCTCATCAACAAGTAATGGAGATCCCTCAAATCCCATCACCACGTCCAATCTCTATGCTATCACTGTTTGTTCCTCAGTGATCAACACTCTCTGTACAAGAATTGCAGGGAATTCAGCCATATTTTCTTTTTGAAACCCTCTAACATTAGCAATCTTTCGTAGAGTATTAGCAGTTTTGAATAGAGTGTCCTGAGTATCAATCCATTCTTAATATTGAGCTGAATCCTCAGAACTGATATCAGGCTCACTATGATCAGTAACTTTTTCCTCATCCAAATCTATAGTCTGCTGATCATCAGTATGTTCAGCAGATTCTTCAACAAAGAAAGTATCTGATACACTAACCAGCATGTTGCCTCTAAGATTTATCCCATCATTTATTAACGCTTCCAGACCATCTATGGTTAAATCTTCCAAATCTTCATCCATTTGGTCAGTCTACTGGCCTTCAGCAGTCTTGCCAACATCAGTGGTATGTTCTACACTTGGTTCATTTAACAATGCAGTACCACTCGTCTCTCCTTGATGTGGAGGATGACCATCATCAGAGTCAGATGATGTTGAGTCATCACTATCTGATCCATCTCTAGGATCCCTGAATTTGATATCTTTTTCCTTTCCTTGTTCATCAATGAGTTCCATCAGTCTCATTTCTAGCAAAGAAGTATCAACCATATCAAGTAGGTTTTCTACTCCTAACTTTCCAAAAGCCCACTCCTCAAAACCTGTCATTGGCTCAGCAGCTGATTTTTGTCTTTTGTAAAAACCAAACTTCCATTGAAAATAATCAGCCACCAGCTGGATCTTAGGATCAACATACCCTTCTTTCTTCTTTTTCTCCTTTCTTTCAAAGGGCATAGTTGGCTTTCTAGGAGCTGTGTGTCCACTTTGCTGACCTCCAAAGGTCTCAACAAGTAGATTTAAGGTTTCTTCAACATATGCATTTAGGTTAGTAGGTTGCTCAGATTGTACATTAGTGCCTACCACCTCCATCTGTTCCACACTGGGTTCCCCCTGGCTTACATGCTCATCAGCAGGGTTAGCAACAACTTGCTCTTCCCCCTGAACTATTGCAGAACTAGCAGGGTTTTGTACCAATGTTTCAACTTCCACATCAGGTGCGATTCAGTAGTTTGCTGTGGTTCTTCAATAAGTTGCTCAACAACAACTTCTGTAGCTTCAGTAGGCTCAGCAGCCTTTAGAGGGGAGGATTCAACAACTTCTATAGCAGGCTCAGTGCGTGATCACTTGTGAATCCCAGTAGGTTGCTCAACAACAACCTGTTCAATCTCAGTAGGCTTAATAGTTGTTAAGGGCTCAGCTTCAATAGCCTCTTCTTCTTCTTCTTGCCTTTGAGCCTCTAGAATCCTTAACTGTTTCCCCTTTCCATGCTTCTTTTTTGTGCAATTTCCTTCATTCTCTTGGAAATTTGCTCATATTCAACTTCAGCAGCTTTTCTCTTTCTACTATCTGCCTTTTGTTGCTCTTTCAAAATATCAAAGAATGAGACTTCTTCTTTGTGACAAAGCAGGTCAAGAACCTCAATTTCAATCTGACCTCAGGTGACTCAAATTGCCTCTCGATGTTTTCTTCCTTGTTTTCCTAGGCTTTAACATTTCTGTGATTTTTCTAGTGTCAGTAGCCTTTCTCTTCACAACAACTTTCTTAGGTGCAGTAGGTTTAACAGCTTGCTTAACCTCGCTCACCACCAAAGATCATCATCTCTATCACCGCTCACTCGCTGTTTTCATTATCAACATCTTCATCATCATCTAATCCAGAATAGGAGTAGCAACTTCGGCTTGTACCGGATTTGTTGATTTTCTCAGATGCAACATCCGGTATTTGAAAGTGATTCAAAAAGTGTCTGAACCAAGTGAGACCTGGGGGCTTGGTTTTTGACTTCCTTACACCATCCCTATCTTCAGTAAACACCTTCTTCATGTAATGTATAAAGAATCCAGCCCAATCAAACTTCATACTTCTACAAATGATGATCAATAGGTCTATTTTAGGTCCAGACAGTGTATCTAGACTCCCACTGAATCCCAAAATGGTCTTGGCAATTAACTGGCTAAGTAGATTATACTCAAATCCAATATGCCTCACATTAATGCTTAAAGATGATGATATGGTTTCAGTTGTCTTTATTGCATCAACAAACTTTATTCTTGGCAGATTCATTGCTTCTGGATTGGTAGAAGTACCATTTCCAGGTCCAAAATGTAAAACATCTCTCAAGAGATCTCAAGAGATTTCAATCTCTCGCCATTAATCACAGTTGTAGTGAAGGCCTCTCTACCTTCATGTATGGCTATGTTTCTCCGTAATTCCAATACATTTACATATGAAATTGCTCCAATCTTCTATTGATAACATTTTCTAACCCATCAATCCTTCCGATTCTTCTTCCGATGTTGATAGCCACCTCAGAGTGATGATCAAGAATATATCCTCTCACACTTTGACTAGTTCCAATATGAACATCATCCTTGTTCGCCATTATAAATGAGAAAGATGAAGAAGAAAGCTTTCAAATCTATGTTCACATGATGTATTTGCAGAGAATATCAATCTGAAGGTTTGTAAGTATCCTCTGTGTATATGTCTGTATATATAACAGGGAGTAGTGGGTAGAAACTGTCAGACAAAGTACTGTACATGTACTGTAGCATTAACAACGATTAAGTTTGGAATCAATGAGGTCTTGCCACGTGTCCCATAACTGATCCATAAATGATTGTAACCGTTCGATCGTGTAACTGCGGTTATAAAGACGAGTAAATATCCTGTTATTTTGCTTTTTGACTTTATTAAAGTTTGACTGTAACGTATGCCTCAACAGACTTTGCCATCAAGAGATTTGGCTCAAAGACCTGGCGACATACTGATCTCGGACCTCTCTGACAAAGTCACTTTGCTGATCTCAATTCTTCTCGTTTTTGTCCAACTAATAATACAAGATGAAGTTTAATAACAATGATTGATCTGTCAAGTGAGCTCACACAATAGGACAAAGACCAATCCCCTTGGCAACTTCATTTGCTCAAATGTCCAAACATGAATAAGTACATGGACTTGTTGATACCAATGACTAATCTGCTAAGTGAGCTCACCCAACATAGCAAAGACTAATCCCCTTGGTGAATTCCTGTACACTACTGATCAATGATAAATCAGTCAACTTTTATAATTCCAAGTTCAGTCCTCAGTTTAGCAAATCTTTCACTATCCAATGGTTTTGTGAAGATATCAGCAAGTTGATCTTCAGTAGGGATGTAAAGAACCACCACATCTTTCTTTTCAACATGATCTTTTATAAAATGATGTCTCACATCAATATGCTTGGTTCTTGAGTGCAAAACAGGATTTTCAGTGATTGCAATTGCACTTGTGTTGTCACACATTATAGGAATTTCTCTTTCTTCAATTCCATAATCCCTTAATTGCTGTCTTAGCCAAAGTATTTGTGCACAGCAACTTCTAGCAACAATATATTCAGCTTCAGCAGTAGAAGTTTATATTGAATTCTATTTCTTGCTGAACCAGGAAACCAGTCTATTTCCCATCAACTGACAGGTTCCTGTGGTATTTTTTCTATCAATCTTGCATCTAGCATAATCAGAATCTGAGTAGGATATAACCTTGAAGGTTCCATCTTTTGAATACCAAATTCCTACATCCAAAGTCTCTTTTAGATACTTGAGAACTCTTTTGACTCATGAATAAATGACTTTCCTTAGGTTTTGATTGAAATCTCAAGACAAACACCTACAAAGAAAGGATATATCAGTCTGGCCGACAAGAAGTTACAAACAGATCGCCTATCATCCTTCTGTATAAGGTCTGATCAACATCTTTGCCTTCTTTGTCTTCATCCAATCTAATGTTTGTACTCATAGGAGTTGATACTTTGGTGCTATTTTCCATACCAAACTTCTTCAGCAGCTCCTTGGTGTACTTGGTTTGATGAATGAAGATTCCATCTTTCATTTGTTTGACTTGAAAAACCAAAAAGTAGTTCATTTCTCCCATCATACTCATTTGGAATTTACTTTTCATCAAATTTGCAAACTTTTCACAAAGTAAATCATTTTCAGAACCAAATATTATGTCATCAACATAAATTTGTACCAGCAGGGTGCTGTTCCCTTCATTGATTCTGAAAAGAGTCTTGGCAATGGTACCTTTGGTAAAGCCATTGTCCACCAAGAATTGAGATTGGGCCTCATACCATGCTCTTGGTGCTTGTTTCAAACCATAAAGTGCTTTATTGAGTCTGTACACTTTATCTTCTTGATCTTTAACTTCAAAACCAGGAGTTTGCAGAACATAGACCTCCTCTTCCAGAATGCCATTCAAAAATGCACTTTTGACATCCATCTGATATACTTTGAAGTTTTTGTAAACAGCATATGCCAAGAATAATCTTATAGCTTCCAATCTTGAAACATGGGGCATATGTTTCATCAAAATCTATTCCTTCTGCTTGAAAATAGCCTTTTGCTACTAGTCTGGCCTTATTCCTCACAATGGTACCAGATTCATCCAATTTTTTTTCTGTATACCTATTTTGTGCCAATTATATTTGCATGATTAGGCCTTTCCACTAGTGTCCAAACTTGATTTCTTTCAAATTCATTTAGTTCTTCTTGTATAGCAATTATCCAATCTGGATCTGATATTGCTTCTTCAACAACTTTGGGTTCCATTTGAGATAGAAAACATGTAAACATTGCTTCTAATTGTCTTCTAGTCCTCACACCTTGCTGTATATTTCCAATAACTTGCTCAAAGAGGTGATCCCTTAACCATTGTGGATTTTGGTTAGATTGATTCTCGTGAACATCATCTTCAAGGGGTCTGCTTGCTTCCAAAGCAAGGGTTCAAAGCAGATCCTTGAATTGCTTCGCTTGTTGTATCAAGAAAGTTACCAGCAGGTGATAAGCAAAGCGAGTTAGAAACCTTTAAATCATATATCCTTTTCAAAACATCAACACATTCGGGATCAGTGACTTGTTGATTCTCAGCAGGTTTTGAAGCTTCATCTTCCATTCCAGTGAATGGGTTCATGAAATACCACATGTATTGTTTCTTCATGTTTCGGTGTCCTTTTGTTCAGTACCCTGAATGCCTTGCTGACAGAAGAATATCCCAAAAAGATTCCTTCATCCGATTTAGGTTGGAAGGTCTTCGATTGCTCTTTATGATTTAATATAAAACATTTGCTTCCAAATGGATGAAAGTAAGATATATTAGGTTTCCTTCCATTCCAGATCTCATAAGGTGTCTTCAGCAGCTTCTTGTTCACTGAGGTTCTATTTTGTGTATAGCATGTTGTATTAACTGCTTCAGCCCTATATCTTTCAGGCAATAATGCTTCACAAATCATAGTTTTTCCTGCTTCTTTTAAAGTTCTGTTTCTTCTTTCAGCAACTCCATTTTGCTGAGGTGTACCAGTAGCAGCAAGTTGATGTAGTACAACATTCTGCTCACAATATTCTCTTATAACTTAATTGAGAAATTCAATACCCTTGTCTGATCTGATCTTCACTACTGTCAAACTTTTCTCATTTTGAAATCTCTTCAAAAGTTCAGGCATCTTTTGAAGTGTTTCACTTTTCTTGTTCATGAATACTACCCAAGTGTATCTTGAATAATCATCCACAACTACTATACTTCTTTCCTGTTACACTTGTTGGAGTTACTGGTCCAAATAGATCCATGTGCATCAGCTCTAAGACTCCTTTTGTTGATTGCTTAGTCTTTGGTTTGAAGCTTGATTTTTTCTGTTTACCTTGCTGACAAGCATCACATATAGCATCCTTTTTTAATGTGATCTCAGGTAAACCAATCACTAGTTTCTTCTTCACCAACTGATTGATATCATCAAAATTAGATGATATAACTTCTTGTGCCATAACCAATTAAGTTCTGACTTGGTATGCACAATCATGCATGTTTCTGGAACAGCAGTAGACCAATCCACAACATACATGTTTTGTTGTCTTCTTCCAGCCAACACAACTTGATCACCTCTTTCACTAATGACAATACAGGTGTTTTTGTCAAAAGTGACCTTGTAACCCATGTCACAAAACGCCCCAAAGGCTCGTGAGGGTTGTAGTCCACCTTTCCACAAATGCAACATTCCTGATTGTTAATCCATTCCTCACAAGTGTGCCATATCCTCTTGTGTATCCTGGTGTATTCTTGTTGCCAAAATTCAATCTAGGACCATCCTTTGCCACATAGTTTGACAAACAGTGCTTATTCTTTGTCATATATCTGCAACATACACTGTCAAAGTACCAGACACCCTACAAAACAAAGTTAATGCAATTAGGTACCAAAAACTGTTTGGGTCCATAGTGGTCAGTGGTAAGCATGACCCTTGGCAAATTTCCATAAGGTCTTCTTTGAAAGGTATCATACTTTTGTTCATACATGTATTCCACATCCATAAGGTCTAACATTTGGTTGTGTAGGACTCATATATGCTTTTTGGCCTTTTGGTATATAGTGCTGTTTGGAGTGATTTCTTTTGTTAGAAGCACTAGCATAACCATTAGTGTGATGTCTGTTAGGAACAGCCCTGTAGTATGGAGTCTGCTGAGGTCTCTGCTGAGGTCTTATATAAGTCCTCTGCTGAGTCCTCTGCTGATTCCATTGCTGAGGTCTTACCCTAGCAGTATGGTTATATATGTTCTTTCTAGCAATAGGAGCAGGAATATTCCAATCATCATCAGTAGGGAACAATCTAACTTTCACCCTGAGATAAGTATCCCTTGAATGATTGACATTTTTAGGTTTAGGATTCTTATCCTATGAATATCTCTGATTTTTACCCTTTTGTGGTCCAGCAGACTTGGTAGCAGGTCTAGAAGGTACATCAGTCCTATTTTTGGATTTGTTCTTTTTGTTAGGTGATGTTGACCTTTTTTACTTCTGATTTTTCTTCCTTGAAGTCTTCTCAGTAGGCTTTACCGCCTCAAAGAACCTTTTTGGGAGTTGGGTCTTATGCAGGCACAAACTTAGGACCACCTCGGTACTTGGTTCGATGACCTTCATCAGTATCCACTCTTATTAGATTGTTGAGTTCCAAATCCAAGGCATGTTCTATCACCATAAGGCTTTCCAGATTTGAATGCAGTGGAGGAACAAGATTGTTCAAATGATTCAACAACTCTTGAATGTACAAGAGACTTATCTTCAAGTTTCTATCCAACTTCTTTTTCCTTTCCTTTGAGAATTCTTAATTCAGCTTTTAATCATTCAACTTCTGTTTGAAGAGCTTCTTTTTCAGCCTTCACAATCTCATAACCAGATTGTATTATCCTCATTTGATTAAAGATGGCATCCAAAGTTTCTTCATTGTCAGAATTTTTTGGATTTGAACCAATAGTTGATTCACAATCACTTCCAGCAAGAGTGTTAATAGATACAGAATTGTATACCTCCTCTGTTTCATCCATATTTGCCATTAAAGCATAATCATCCATATCAGCAACAAGTGCAGTATCATCAGATTCATTTCCCATTTCTGATTCAACTTCATATCTTGATTCATCTTCAACAACCATAGCTTTCTTGCCAGATCTTCTTCGCTGACTTTTGCTCCTCAATAGGTCTGGACAATCAGGTCTGAAATGTCTAGGCTTCTTGCAATTGAAGCAAAGATAATCAGGTTCCCTTTTCTGTTATAGTTCAGGACAGTCTGGTTTGAATTGTCCTGGTTTTTTGCAATGATAACACAGGTAATCATTGTCTTTCTTGGATTCCTCCTTCTTCTTTTCACTAAATTTCTTTGTGAAGTTCCTAGGAGAACCCTTTCCATTTTTCATCATTCTGATTTTCTTGCTCAGTAGGGCAATTTGCTCTTGCATCTCATCCAGTAGATCATCTTGAGCTCCTAATGTTTCTTCTTGATGTGTAGCAGCCAATGCAGTGGTCTTTGGTTCTTCTTTTTCTATCTCAGGTACAAGTTTATTACTGAATTCATATGCCTTGAGATCTGAGAACAATTTGAAGGTGTCATCTTCATGTAGACTTCTCATTTCTTCTATGGCAGTCACCTTCATCTCCCAAACTTCTTTTGCAGGTAATGATTCCAAGATTTTTGAATTGATTTCTTCTTGTGAGTACTTCACACTCTGTAGGGTGAGTTAATCCATTATGGCATTGAATCTTGATTCCATTTGTTCAATAGTATCATTTGGTTTCATTTTGAACTCCTGGAACTTCTTCTTTGCTACACTGATTTTGTTCTTCTTGATAGCATCAGTGCCTTCATAGATTAATTGTAACTTATTCCAAAGTTCTTTTGCAGTCTTGCAATCTTTCACCTTCATATAATATTGCTATCCAAAGTTCTGTAAATGATATCAATAGCCATATTGTTGAGGTTAGCTCTTTTTCTATCTTCAGCATTTCATTCTCTTTTTGGCTTTGGAATGTACTAAGTTTGATTATCCATAGTTATAGCTTTTGTGATTTCTAGTGGTCCATTAGTCAGCACATCCATCATCTCATCATGTGTTCCAGCTAGAAAAGCCTGCATACGACGTTTATACTCATCAAAACGATCTAAAGAACAAATCAACATTGTTCTAGCATACTGGTTGTTATCCATGATGCAAAGCTTTGAAAATCACAAACTTGAAAAGTTTTCAAAGTATTTTCACAAGCACAACAAGTAGGATTACTTCAGAACAGAAGCACCGCTCTGATACCAATTGTTGGTCCCTTGAAAAGGCTTTGGTGGTTAAGTTTAGAGGGGGGTGAATAAACTTAACACTTAAAACTTTTGGAGTTAACAAACTCAAGAACTTCAAAGACTTTCTACGATAGCTCGATAGTCTCACGACACTCAATGAGTCTCGCTAACTATTGACTTTACTGAATTTGTTGCAGCGGAATATATTTAAATTAAGCCTTATTACTTGTTGTCAAAATATGATACCAAGTATTAGATACTCAGTAGTGTATGTGTGTGATTCAGTTGCTAGTACAATAGATTGATGTGCTAAAAGTACTAGATGCAGAAAGTAAGTAGGCAATTTTTATAGTGGTTCCAGGTGGTGTAATCCTGTCACTCCACTCTTCTCCTGTGATGTTGGAGGTAATTCACTAGAGATTCTTGAGGTAGAAGTTACAAAAATCCCTAAGTTGTTTATCCTTCACCAATAACTATGGCTTCACAAACCGAACACTTGGAGCAGTAGGATTGTTTGCTCCAAAGTCTTCCACCGGTCCTTGAAGGGTAGGATTGCCTCTTCACCACTCCCACCACAAACAACAATCATTGACACCCAAAGATGCTTCACTGCCTCTTGATGATTTCTTATAAAGAAAGTTTGAATCAAGTAAGTGATTCACCTTCAAAGACAGCCTTGATCGAGGATGATATGATCAACGACTTGGATTCTTCAAGTGTGTAAACTTGATGTAGCTTGATAACAACTTACACTTGAAGAAGTTTTCGGATCAATGAGTTTTAAGTTCAAGAGGTCACAGGTGACTTTTGATAAGAATCAAGCTCAAGATTATCTCGTTGTTTTCTCTCAAAATCATCACCAGTATCTCAATTAGGAGTCCTCTATTTATAGGTAGGAATCCTTGTGACTTATGTTTGAAATTCAAACATAGCCGCTTTCAATTTGTCCCATCTTGACTTGCTTTCTGTCCCTCAGACATAGTAATCGACATCAGTCAGTTGCTTTTTGACAGCTTCAGTCATCCACCCTTTGACTTGTATCCATTGGATAAAATTGCTTTCTTCCCAACGCCCCTTTAATCTTAACCATTGATTTGTTTGATAAAATCGAAGTTGTTATCTGTCCTTATCCTTGTATTCTTCCAATGTAACCTTTGAATAATTCGAAATATGCGTTCAGCAGGTTCCTGTGATTGTAAGTCTGCTGAAATACATTTCAGTCAGATGATCCAAAGTTGTTGTGTTTATAAAAACACTGCAGCTGACTTCTCTTATATTTAACTTTTTAACATGAAGTTAGATTACACAATTTTGATCATAACCAAGTTCCAATCACCATTTAACTTATGGAACTTAGACCTTGTACACATGGTGTATGCAATCAGTTTAGGTCATCACAGACTTCCCTAAATTATGATTCCATAGCCTTGACTTTAAATACTAAGTTTGATCTCTTAGCCTTCAATAACTGAGTTTGAGCCTCACTTTTCGCCTTCAAGAGTTCCTAAACTAGTCTACTGACTCAGGTACCCTACTGATATAGACAGGTCTGCTAATGAAAGTCAGCTGACCATTTACAGTTCTTGTTTGATCAAACCTATACAAAGATCAAACTCTAATAAGCCTATACATTTGATCTAGACATCTTTTTGCCTTTGCTCTATAACAACTAGTCTGGCACTCATCACTAAAACTTAAAATAATTCCAACACAAACGAATACTCATCGTGTAGCTAAACTTTTCTGTTTTATGCATTGTTTTAGGGTTTTAATATAGGATCGCAATGGGTTTTTCTAAATCAAGTCTTTCAGAGTGAATATGCTTGAGATTAGTAGTAGATTCAGCGGTCAGAAGTACTAGATTTTAAGCATGTTGGTGCCATTTTCACCAATTCAAAGGTAATAGTTCCAGGTTTTAATTTGTGTCTATGATTTTTTTCATATATGCTTTGTAATTTGTAGCTCATATTAATTATAGTGTGATAACCTGAGCCTTGCAACTCAAGTTTGTATTTTAATGGGTTTCTTCCACCTTTTAATTTCTATTATCCTTAAACTAAACCCAAGATTTGTGAAGGGATGACTCAACCCAAGACAGTAGACGGAACCAATCAACGTCTTTAGGTAAAAAAAATATACCTTTTTCATTTTTCCAGTTCCTTTGCTTCCTGCCGTTAGTCGATCCTCTCTGCTGCATTGCAAGGTATCTATTGCATAATCACTAATTCCTTGATTGTTGGAATTTCCTTTTCATTTACATGTGATATTACCCTTATTTTCAGGGGTTGGAAGTTTCAAAAGACCCATTGCAATGGCCAATGGGATTTTGTAGAATCATTGGAAGAGTATTTAGTTTAGGATTACGTCAAGAGTATGCCTTCAATCCCATTGATACCTTCACTGTATCTATTCACCGGTTTGATGGAAGATTACCATGTTTTTTTTTCTAATTTGGTTTTTCACTATTTCTATCATCGATTATAGCTGTTGATTTATGGATTATTATTTTTTTTGGTAAATAGTTGCAACATACATTAATTTCTTAAAAAGATTCAACCGAGTTTCTAGGTTATTTCATATGTTAAAATGTCATTTGTTGATTTGATGACATTTCAGACTTATTTCAATGACCATTTAATAAGATGTTCTGAATTTTCTTCCAATACCTTCTTTGCAGACTATGCATTGAAGTACATAATTTGACATATCAAGGCACGTACATAATTTGACATATCAAGGCACCATTCATGTTCATAACTTGACGGATCAAGGCAAAATGTCTTGGTTTGGGTTATAATGAGGTATACTTATGCTGATAATTTTTCTTTTTTGTTGCTATTGATTTAATGTCGTCGTATGTTTTGTTGTGTGTAATATCTATGTTTCTTTTTTACTTGGAATAATGTGATAGTGTTTCTTTTTATGGAAAATTAGGGATAAGGACACAATCTGAATTATTTTTAAGAATGCGACAACTACATATTTTTTATAGGGAGAAGGACAACTGCATAATTTTTATAATGCGAGAATGACAAACAATGATCCCGAAAATCGCTGAATCTCTCGGTGAATCCCAAATCATGAATTTTGACAAAGAATTTCGATAAATGAATCCCGAAAATTAGTGAATTTCGACAATGAATTTTGAAAATTAGTGAATTTCGACGATGAATTTCGGCAAAGTGAATTTAAATAAATGAATTTCGAACACAAGTGAATTTCGACAATGAATAAATAGTTTTGTCCTTTATGCAAAAGTTTCAAAAGATCGCCCTTCTACTCAATTGATGAAATATTTTTGTCCTTCTCCCTCATTCCCCCTTCTTTTTATTTGGACCAAGGTGTCTGCTTACTTTGTAAGGATTGGGTTTCTCAACATGTGACCTAGAAAACTCAATTAATACCTTCTACCCACTTGGCAACAGACGTGCATCAGTTACTACCTCACTAGCTACGTCATTCCCTCATTATCAGCCAATAATTGACATCTAATCTTAACTATTCCTTCATTCTTTTTAGTTTTCTTCTCCCTTTAATTTTTTAGATTTACGGTCCTGTTATTGTCATTATTGTCCTTGAGATTTTTTTTCTTCGAATTAGCATTTTCTAGGATTGCTGAAACGGGATTGTGCACTACAGATTCTTTCTTCCTCTTCACTTACATATGATCACTTTTACATACCCTTTCAGGAAATAGTTTCATATCTCCTCCAAATCTGTCTACGGTGCAAGTGTTTCTTCAGGTATAGTATTTAATGTTTTCTTGAGTTGTATACTTACATTTAGATTTCAATTGTTTCCAGTTTTTGTAGTGGCTCCTTTGTCTAACTCAATCATTTAAACGATTTGGCCCATCATTTTTGTGCTTCACCTAAATAACTGAGACCAACATTTTTTCGGAATTTATTTATCGTCTTCTTGATGGTAACAATGTTCTTTAAGGGGGGTTCTAGATGCAGGGGTGGAGTTGATAAAGTTCCTAAAAACCTGTATATCTGCATTTTCGTATTTGTTTTATTATTGGTTAATCAACAATTGGTCTTCTTATATTTATGATTGTCAAATTTGCTCCTACTCCTACTGATTTCATCTATTTTACTTATGTATGCTTCAAATATATTCCTGTTTGTAAACGAAGAGAAGACTTTTGATCATCTACTTCTTAATTTTACACAAAGTAAATTTTGTGTTTTACCTTCTACCTACCTACTTCGGCTAAGACAAAATTTGAAAGGATGGATATGTGCTAATGCAATATGTTTTTGTGTAAATATAGTCCTTAACGAGCCGAGCATCGTGGCTTGGCAATGTGATTTCTCATCGTTGGTTTTGAAATTTTCTGGTCGACGTCGATATTGTCGATGTGTACTATTTAGTAATGATCCTTTTTTTTGCTTAAAGCCCCCGGTATCCAACCCACTGGTCCGACTAATCCGGAGTTCGGCCCGGGTCGTGCCTGCAGAGTCAGACTCTTACTCAGGGGAAAGGCCTGGCCAAGAGCTCTTTCAACATGACGCCTCAGAAGAGAATCGAACCGGTGACCTCCCTAGGTATTCTCAAGTCACTTACCACTTGAGCCAAAATCTTTAGTAATGATCCTTTGTTATACATGCTTTTTGGTTGAACCTTCTTATTTTTAAGACATGAATTGTGTGGTGTTATTTTGTTGTCATTTGATTCTCGCAGAGGAATTGTTTGGAGTTGTGTTGAGAGTATCACACACTCACATCGAGGATTAATGTACTATTGTTAATAATCTCAGAACAATGATACTTGTTAGTTTTTTCCAAAGATTATTGTGATTGAAGCTGGCATTTATTATATAACCACAAGGTTGTTGATTGAAGTTTTCAGACAATTTTTCCAACTCCAGATCCATTGTTTTATCAACAAACAACATTTTTTAACATGTTATTTTCCTCAAACACAACATTTTTTTTTCAAAGCTTATTCTCGAATTGTTAGTTCTCCGGTGCATTGCACGGGGTTTCTAGAGTGTTGGAATGGGAGAGTGTTGAACTCTTTCTTCTTCACTCTGGACGTAAATTTAATATTAAAAAAATAGAAACTTGATTTGTTTATATTCTTTTACTACTTTTTCTATTAATTTGTAAAAACTTAAGAAACAACATCCATCTGTTTCATACAGACATTGGTGATCTATTATACAATTTAAATTGGATTGAATTTGTTTTAGGTTTAACCATATGGCTACTTTTGATATTTTTACTTGGTTCACAATTTTGATGCAATAGTTTTTCTTTTTTAGAGGATAAAATAATTTTTATTGCATGGTTTTCATTCATAGGGTCAAGCTTGAAAGTCAGACTAAGGTGCCTTGATAAAGGCATATAAGAAACTTACATTGCTTCTTGCGTCATAATCATGGTGCAAATGTTTTCTCAAATATTTTATTGTATAAACTTATGACTGATGTTGTGTAAAACCAGGTTTCTTACTTATGGACAAGACATAGCATTTGATTTTCTTTCATTATCGACATCAAGGTTGCAATGAAACATATGTTTAGAAATTTAAATTTTCTTTTATCGCACAAAACGGTGACGTTCAATAGTCCCGCGCAATGCACGGGTTTATGACTAGTATCATATATCTAAGAGTTGACTTGAACTTAGATTGATTTATCTCAACATTCTTGCCTAGAATAGAGACTTCGTTAAGATCTCCCATTTTAAGCACATGCCCGAACATTCTTTTTAATCCTTTAGCACTTGTAAAATATTTCTTATTTAGTCTTCACAAGTCTTAAGAAAAATCACAAGATCTATGTCTTCAATTTCCTTTCATAAAAAAAAATCCGATGTTTATTAGATAGTTTATTTAGCCTTTTGAATCATAATCAATACAAGAACTATTTAATTAACCTTCAAGCAATAATCAAAAAATTAAGTCGATACTTAAATCTTACAATTTTAAAAACAACCTTTCCAAAATTGGATGTGGACATTCTTATCCAACGTTTGAATTAATTGTCATCGTATGACAGAATGATCATATTGGATCGTATCCAATATATGATTAATTCGTTGAAGCTTATTTCAAGTGATTTAATTATATCACAAGCTTCCGCTTTTCATTAATAATTAAAGTCTTGGAGCACTCCATCAAATATGTTGTCTCATTGTCTCTAACTATTATAACAGGTTGCTCGTGTTATTGCTTATTTTAAAAGGATTAAAATTACTTAACCATACTTGAGAACGCTTCTCAAAAGGAAAAATGATCATAATTTGGTTTTACTAATCGAGAATTAAAAACATAAATATAAAAGTTTACTAAAGACTACAACATAAAATAAAGATAAATGAGTGTTGTTTTTATACATGCAAAATCAAAAATAGTCTTATGGTTTATGATTTTGCTCCCACTAATCAACTACTCCCAATTGACTTTCAAGAATTATCAAAATTCTTTAGTGGATGTAATCCAATCTAGTTGACTCGATCCCCGCGTGGGCCGATCGACCGGGTCAATTTTGAAAGGTGGGTACACTCTCACCGGTCGCATATCATTCGACTTTCATTGGTTGACTAGTCAACTCTTTGACAACTCAAATCTATAAGTGATAGCCAACCCTTGTCCCTAAAATCGACGGTCCCGACGCGAGCCAATCACCGCAAGAGTTTTAGTCGAATCAGAACTCCAAATATTCATGAGATCTCATAACGATCATATCTCGATAATAACGATATGCTAGAGGTAGGTTAACTCCCGACGTGGGCCGATCTGTTGGATCCGAACAAGGGCTCTTCACCGTTATTATAATATTGGGAGACAAAATATGACTCGATTTTTGTTGTGGGAGTAATTTTAAATTAATTCACTTAATTAATTTCAATTAATTATGGTCTCATCAAGTACATCTATCTCTATAGACATACAATCCTACACATTTATCTAGATCGTGCCTAGTCATACATCTATTGTATCGTATAAAATAAATACAAGCACAAAATAAATAAATGCGTAAAGTAACCGGTATAATAATGGACCTTTCCTAAGTGCGGTTTCGAATACAAACTGATGAAACCGCGGGTTACAATCTAAGGGTAGCTGCAACCGCCAATAGGATCTCTATGTCTTATTTTCTTTGGCTTTCATCTTCCGCTCCATTCTTGTTACATAAAATTCTATCTAATAAAATAAATACACCCTCCGCACACGGGGCGAGCTAACAAGAATGAGATAATGCACAAAATAAACTAGGTCACGTTCTTCATAACGGCCTAGAACAATTTTAAAACCAACAGAAAATTTAAATCATTCACATCTATCCTATTGGTCGAGTCCATGATCAATCGGGGTCTATATAATCATATTATATCTAACAAATCTAATCCATACAATAAAATCTTATGAAAAAAAAATTATTAAAACTACCAACTTGCGTCTTTAATTAATCGATTAACGTTTAATCAATTAAATAATTTTATCTATTCAATTAAATAATTAAAATTTAATTAATTAAATGATTTTAATCGAAATAAAATTAACGATTTTTATTTTAATTTTAATTAATTATAACTATTCAAATTTAAATCAAAATTAAAATAAGGTCTCTTTAGTTTCTTTCATTTTGATTCATAATGAAAAAGGATGTTTTTGGTTTCCAAAACCAAACGGCATCTCCCTTGGCCCTTTCCAAAATCAAAATTTTAAAAAGGGGCTAGGCCTAGGCTTTTTCCAAAATGAAATATTTTTTAAAAAGGCCTAGGCCTATTCCAAACAAAGTTTGAAAGATGCCTATATTATTTAATGTCATCTGGCATCCCAATGACACAACTAAACAAAGGAGATATCAATGCACAATAAATATCACAAAACAAAAAACGGAATCGATCTCCCCCACGATAGAACCGACCGACGCCGGCAGTCCTAGGGGCGCCGACGCCGCCGGTGGTTGCCGCGGTGGTGGGGGCCAAGGCGCGCCGCCGCGCGAGCCCCTAATCGATATTTTTCTCTCGTTTCTTCGCGAATCTAGATCTTGCCTATATTAATTAATTACTATGAAAATTAACATGCTTATTGCTTAAGCTCGAAGCTCGCTTTGATACCACTGGTTAAAAATCTACGCGGGAACGCAGTGAAATTTAAAATTTATTTCCTTTTAGCCCAAGATCGACTTCGTTTAAGCAACAACCATAAAAGAAGTAGACAAGAGAATACATTGGTTGATCTAATTGGATCGACGCTTTGTCTACGATTGTAGTTTCTGCATGAAGCCACCCAAGTGTTCGGCCTCTACCGATGATCCACACGAACAGCCCGCCGGAATCCTATCATTGATTTCTACCAGAAAAACTCGGTTGCTAGACCGACATTTTCTCTCTTTCAAAACTCTCTCTAGGAAGCTCTCAATTTTTCACAAGAACTATTAGTCTCTTGGAATTGTGATGATACAAAAGAGCTAGCCAAGACTCCTTTAAATAGGAGAGACCTGCGCCCCACTGTGTCCCATTCTGATTGGGAGAAGCATCCTAGTAGATTGAGGAGAAAGAAAACCTTCTCCTAATAAAATATGGAAAGTATCTTTGATTGAATTATCTAATTTAATTTAATATCTCATATTAAATATTTTCAAGCTATTGTTAATAACTAATATTGACTATCTTTATCTTATTAGCATAAATTTATTTTTCATAAATCTATTAATATCTAATATTAATATATGGTAACACTATTTATTAAATTGCACAATCCAACTATATCTCATACACATGAAAATGGCGCCCCAAATACCATAATATTGGCTTTGCAAAATACATGTATATCATATATATATATATATATATATTCGACCTACATACATAATAATATGTATATTTAATTAATCAACACAATTAATATCTTGTATTTAATTTATTCATAATAATTAAATACCACCAAATTAATTTATCACTATAACACTTTATAGTCGAGATAAAACTTTCCTTATTTGGTTATCGCTATAACCGCATTTTAATCCGCTAAATGTTCTTATGTGTGTAACCCGATAGGCTTCGAATATGTTGGCCGTAGGCACAAAGTGCAATTACGAAAATGTCCTTCATACCTAACGATCATTGATAGCGTCTAGCAACACGTCCACGACTCCCAATCATCAGAAGAGTCAAAAGCAATGACTACTACCTTTCATGTGAAACGGTTACCGTGTAAATAGAATTCTATCATTGCTAATATCCATACGGTCATATGTCGAGTGTCAAACATCAACGATCAGATCTTATAATCTGGATATCCTACTCTCTCAAGTAACTTATTACTTCCGCTTTGCAAAGACTTTCAAGAATAAGACATTCCTTATAAGAAGGCATTTTCGGATATATACTCCTAATCATAGGATACACGATTTCCGGACGAACGACATGAATCCTACGCATGCTTTAATATCACACCCAATCCCTACCGCATTATCGCCCCATGGCTAGGGGGAAAACCTCAATAGTGTCAAAGTATGACAATCCACACCGTGATGCCATAAAGACTCGGTCTCGTGGATAATTACACAACCGCCACATTGTGCGACACTTAATAAAGTAAGTGGGTCAGTCTAACGTAGGCATTCTCTAATACACGTCCACGTACAGTCCAAGTGTCTTAACACTTTGATAGACGAGATCTATCCCTACCTTCAATAAGATAGAAGACATCTAATACGTGCTAGTCTAAACGTACCATCAATGTCCCGTTTGATAGTACATACGACTAGAGACATTTAAGTATCAAACCTTTTAAAGTGATTCGAGATCACATCAACGATAATCACTATCATGGTTTTTCTTTCACAGTTTGAAACTAGGGACATTATCATATAACAATATTGTAATTGGTCCGTTAAACGAACAAATATATAATAACATAAAAGACATTTAATATAAGTATAAACATAAAGAAATAGTAGAAATGATCCGACCCGGTCGGATCCGGTCCAACCCGATTGGGTTTAGGACACTATTGCAACACCACCCACCCACACTTACCCCATCACCCACGTGTTTGGTCGATTTTCATTTTATTTCATCCATTTTCGGAAGGAATGAAAATGAACGTTTTTCATTCCATTGGAATAAAATTTCATTACATTCCATTCCCTCATAATCATACACAAACATTGGAATAGAATGAAAAATCATTTCATTCCATTCCATTCCGTCCTAACAAACGTATTACATAAATATTTCATTCTTATCCAGGTCATATCGCATTTAAGGTTGTAAGTTTTTCATCCTCGACATCATCAATGTATTGATATCGCACAAAAATGTTTACATGGAATACGTTGTTGATCGATACAAATAAATGATAGAAATCATAGGCGGGGTCACCGTGGCGGGTACTCAACGGTGAGGATTTGACGGCGGAAAAACGAAATCTCTTATATATATGTCGAAGACGATGTTATTCATATTATGTAATGACCCTTACTCGGATCGATCGTTTCTATCATGATTCAAAACCAAATTTTGAATCACGAAGCCTTTGCTTGAAAAACCGTAAATGAAAAATCATAATAATATTCGTAATGATAATAATAATCACATGTGGGATAAGGCACTTATTATTACATCATCATGAAAATCTCAAAAGTCAAAGAACTAATCATCTTCTTTGATGTGATTTATTCCCACTTGAACAAATTCCTTAATAGTCAACACAATGACATCATCATCCAACAAGATGTAGGTCCACATCTCTCTATTAAAAGACTCCACACAGCTATACTAGTGTGCGGCATCTGAAATACCATATAGGCTCGGAGGGTTAGCAGTTAGCACAAAACCTTCGTAAGAAGTGTTTAAGTATCAGTAGAGAACTAATAAAGTCACTGAGCTAGACTCCAAAGTTCACTCATAGGTTAATTTAAAAACAATGATATGCTGCCGGAAATAATTACATTGCCAAGTAGAATATGTTATATGTATTGGAAATATCTGACTGAAATAAAGGATTTCACTTAGTTAGAAATAACAAAGACAGTACTAAAGTATTAGTATGCTAAATAAAATATTGCAAGTGATATTTTACTGTATATTATGGAGTAATGATAAGATTCTAATGTGTTCTCAATAATACGCCAGGCGACTAGAGAGGCTATTGAGTACTTTGATGCTATCTCTGTTGGTAATAAGTGTCGTGTGTAGAGTGATTTACGGAACATATCCGTAATTCACGGATATAATTACGAAAATTAAATGCAGAAAAAACAGCTCGAAAAAAAAATCTAATTTTATTATTCAGATCTAGCAAATAAAAGCGATTATGGTGTAGATCTAATAAATTAACAGAACTATATGATAGATCTAATAAAACACAGCTACAATGATATAGATCTAACAAAATATGCATTTAACGTACAGATCTGACTTAAACGATTGAGAAACTAAAATACAATGCATAAATAAAGACAAACCGAGGCGAGTTATGAAACTCTTTCCTTAAGATGATTTGCTCGGTATGGTGCTTCACGGTAATAGCAACTCGCTTTCCAAGATACAACGGCTTACGCCATCGACTTTTCCCTTAGAAAAGAAAATAGGGCGAAAATTTAATTTAAAAAAATTGGCCAATTATTCCCACAATTCGATTGGTATGATGACGTGTCTTCGAATTCGATTGGCGGATGATTTAATGGGTATTTGTTTGTAAGGATCGATTTGGACACTTAATTAGGCACTTAGACACCTAAAAAGATAATCGCTTATAAGAACACATTTTATTTAATTGGACTCAATTACCCTTCTTACACTAAAAGCGCTTCTTCACATCGATTCTTTTCTCGGAGAGGACGATGACGATGGCTTCCGAGAATTCACTTTTCCTTCCTTCCTACCGATAAACAACCTCGAATTCCCCATCAACCTAGGTACCACCACCCCGCCCCTCGGCCTTTCGCCACGGTTCATGATAACGGTAAAGACGATTACGATGAATGGGCAATTTGATAAGTATAACCTTGACGAGCTCAATTATAGATAGGTAGTAGAAACCATGTTTTCGGATCAATTGGTTTTAGTTAACAAAGGCTTTTAAAGTTATGATTCCTGCTTGATCCTTTTTGATTGGTGGATGTTTGTGATTCCATTAAAATGGTGAACATTTTGGACCGCAATTCAAGATGTCATTTCCTTTGTGTTGTGCTTTTGTTTTACCTTTCTTCTTTTGATCTTGACTTTCTCGCATTTTGCACAATTGAGTGGCACATGAATTGGTCCCATTCTTGATGTTTTACCTTTATACGTTATAAAACTAGCCATGAAGAATCGCACAACCCTTATTGCTGAAATGATTGTTGTTCTTATAGAGCCATTGTCTTCCGCTGCTATCGGTGGTTGCCTCTTTTAACATCTTTGTTGACTTGGATTATTTCCCATTTCAAATTGTGTTGGAACTTCTTTTACCGAGCTTTGGAGCTACTTTTTCTTAGGCTCTACCAATGTGGGTTTTTTTTTTCATTTCAAAGTATAGTTCATCTTCTTAGAGTGTTTGTCACTTGTTAATTAGTTGTATACCGCTTGTGTTGTCCGATGGTTTCTTAGGTTTAATCGAGTCTCACTCGATATATATGCTAAATTGTTCCTTGATGTTTTTAAAAGGAGGTAATTGGACAAGAACACGAGGTTTGTTCTCGCTTCTCTACATCGCAGCTTGTTTGTAGTTATGTTTCGTGGCGAGATGCTACATTTACAAGTAATTAGCAAAGACAAAGTTATGGTTTATCTCGGGATTCATTCATTGACGCTATCCGCTTACTTATTTCCATGCCTTCTTTATTAGGCTCCCACACGCCGTGGATAAGGAAAGTTTGAATATAAAAATTGCTCAACTAGTAATCTCAATAAAATCTTTACATGGCAATCAGCAGGATGAACTTTCTTATTTAATTCAATCGAAGGCTACTACTATCATAGGGAGGAAGCATTTGCATTTCAACTTTTGCTATCACAAACCGGAAAAAGACGAGATTAGATACTTATTTTAGTAATTTCTGTTGCCTAAATTGCTCCCTATAAAAACAAGGCTAAGTTCTCTTGTTCAAGTACAAGAATACTTGTGGTTCTCTGCTTTTAGCTATAATGATGCATTTTGTTGAAATTACAACTTTTTTACTATCTCGTCTCGATGAATGGGTTTTCCAAACTGCTTTTTTCTCTCCTGCTTGGATAATTTGATGTAATTAATGCAACCGTGAAAATGTTTTCCTAACATGTATATGAATGATTGGTTGAATTTCGAATGGGCTAATCTTTCTTCATTAGCTAAATTGTATTGCTTGCTAATAAATTTGACTGATTTCCGCATAGCTAAACGAGTGCACACGTACGTAAGCAGTGTTCTGAAATTTTGTGATGGGGTATAAACAAAGAGTGAAGTTGTCTTTTTCTTGGCTTTTATAATCATGCACGCGTTCTTCCTCCGCTTAAACTTGATTCGATGATTACATTTATTGATGGATCACTTAGTGAAGAAATGGGAGGGTGATGCTTGCGCCAACAAAGATAATTTTTATGTAGCTTGATTCTCTGCTGTAATTATTTTACCTTGCTTCTATACTTTATTGACTGCTTTTAACTTTATTTTCCTTATGGTAGACATTAGAACTCGGATTAGAAACATTGAGAAGCATGCAAAAGGATTTGGAAGGACAATTAACTCCAACTCTGGTTTGTGGCTTTGGCTTGAAGGAGACAAGTTCGGGCAGCAATGATCCGATGAGAGCAAAGCCACACTGAAACTCCGCAAACGCTTTTGACATTATTACACTTGTTGTTTCATCTTATGTTTGTGTTGTAACATTCGACATTGACTATATATTTGAATTGATGCAAGGACATCAAATGTCATCAGATATACAATATGGTACACAAATTTGATAACTTTATAAAATAAGTGTAGTGTCATTCACATTAAGAGGTGTAATCGAGCCGAGACAAGTCGATATTTCCTGTGGCTCGAGCTCAACTCGACTAAAAATTTCGGGCTCGAACTCGGCTCGAGCTTAATCGAGCCATAAACTGGCAAGATCGAACTCGACTCGCTAAGTATTTGATATAGCTTGACTCAGCTTGTAAACTCGATTTTTTCTTAGACATCACTTAATTTTTAATAAAATATAAAAATATCGAGCTTGACTCGTCTAATAATTGACTCGAATAATACTTTTTGAATTATAAATAAATATTTTATAATAAATATAATTAATTAAATATTTATTTAATGAACCCTCGATTACCTCACTGAAGTACTCGGTCACTATATTTTGATACTCGTGATCGGCTCGGTTAGTTATTTGAGTAGCTTGACTCGAGCTTAAACTCAAAAAAAAACGAATAGAGTTAAACTCTCTTGCGAGTCGAGTATGAGTAGCTCACGAGTAGCCCGGCTCACTTACAACCCTAATTGACATGTCAATTTATCATCAAATGTCACTACATCGCGGTGTCTCTGCACCTTCAAATGTTATAACATCGCGTGTCTCTGCGTGATCGCGTGTCACTTCATCGTGGTGTCTCTCAGATCGGGGTGGTCATCGATCACGGTGTCTCAGATTTGGGGTGGTCACCGCGATCACGGTGGTCATCAGATCGAAGGTGGCCACCGATCGAGGTGGTCAATAGATCTCAGGGTGGTTAATGCATCGCGTGTCACTTCATCGAGGCGCCTCAGATCGCGGCGATCAATGCATCAAGGTGTCACTTCATCGTGGTGTCTCGCATCGCTGTGTCACTTCACCACGGTGTCTCTACATCGCGTGTCACTTCATTGTGGTGTCTCTCAGATCGGGGTGGCCATCGACGCGGTGGTCAATAGATCGGAGTGGTCAATGCATCGTGGTGGTCATCAGATCGTGGTGTCTCAGCATCGGGGTGTCTCGCGATCGGGGTGGTCACCGATCGTGGTGTCACTTCATCGCGTGTCTCGCATCGCGTGTCACTTCATCATGGTGTCTCTGCAATGGGTGTCACTTCATCACAGTGTTTCTACATCACGATTTCTCTTAATCACGATGTTTTTGCATCACGGTGTCTCTGCATCGTCAATTGTTACAACATCGCGATGTCTCTGCAATGAGGCGTCTCTGCATAGCGGTGTCTCTGCATCACGGTGTCTCTGCATCGCGGTGTCTCTACAATGCTGTGTCACTTCATTGTGGTGTCTCTGCATCACGGTGTCTCTTGAGTGTCACTGCATAATGTGTCACTTCATAAAATGTTGATATCATTGGATGTCACTGCATAAAGTGTCGTTGCATAAGGTGGGTGTCACTAAATAAATTGTTTGCGATAAGGTGTCATTGCATAAATCGGTGCATAATGTGGGTGTCACTGCATCGCGTCGATTTTAATGAAGAAAATTTCGATTTTCAGAAATTAAGTCGGAAAAATATCAAATGAAGCCTACAATCCTTTCAAAGAAAAATGAATTCTTGAAAATTTGTCAGGGCTCACGAGTCGAGTCGAGTCGAGTTTCGTCGGCTATTAAACTATTCGAGCCGAGTTTTATCGACTATTAAACGAGTCAACCCGAGTTTTATTGAATATTGAACGAGTCGAATTTGAACTTTTCTATTTATAACTCGATCGGCTTCAAGTTGGTTTTTTCTAGTCGAGACGAGCTTGAGGCTCAGTGGAGTAACGACTTGGCTCGGCTCGGTTACACCCCTATTAACTCGATTCACATCATTGAGGATGAAAACATATGAAATACGGTAAAGAATTATGTGGTGGTCGATGCGTCATGCCATCAATGATCGAGGTGGTCACAAAGATCGCTGATGATCAACGATCCGCCATTAATACATCGCGGTGATCACCGGAAAAAAACTTTTCGCATCCAGAAAATAAAAATAAAAATAAAAACATAAAATTTTAGCATCCAGAAAATTAAAAGAATCAACTCAAAAAAAAGCCACAGCAAATTGCAGCGCCTGTTATATACTGCCGAGATTTCGGCGCCTATTTTACTATATATTAATTAAGGGTAGATTGGTCCGTATACTAATTTTATGTCCTTATAAACAAATTAGATTTAAGTGTGTTCTATTTTGCCTAATTAAGTCCAATATGCTGTCCTTTTGGACAATTGCCCCATGATTTAACCACTGACTTTTCCTCAAGAAAAGCTAATTTGGCCGAAAATAATTAAATTAAATTAATTAATTTTGGACCGACTTATTTTAATCAGAATTCCTTTCCACATTATTCTGGAACCTTCCAACCGCCTTACGATTAACTAATTAATTTCTGGTTAAAATCAAACGAACTTTGTCCAAAAAATTAATAGTAACACCCGAACAGAACCGAGCCGAGCCGAGCCGGACAGACGGCGGCAACGCGCGTACGCGTGTGGAATTATCTAGGTCCTTCCTCCTGCACAAAAGTGTCATGCCCCTTGGGGCACATTTATAAGAGCATACACTAGCTCTTATATATGGAGTTCAAGTCTCTCAAACTTCCAATGTGGGAGATTGAGTTGAGGTACTCCCTTCAACTCTTATCTCCAACACATTTTCAACCAACTTTAGGCATTAATTTCTCATTCACCCGATATCCGAATCGAGTGATTCCAAATCCAAACATTATCTACTCCGTGAGTAGAATATTTAGACGTAATAAGCTCCCGATGAATCACACCGAGCATATCCAAAA
>JAOBSW010001098.1:0-77483 GCA_026214975.1 Gentiana macrophylla | reverse complement strand
TTTGAGGATGATATGGTGTACCAATCTTATGTTTGACACCATACTTCTCAAGGATCTTGTCAAGCGGCGCATTGCAAAAGTGAGTACCTTCATCAGCTATGAGTGCTCTCGGACAACCGAATCTAGTAAAGATATTCTTTTGCAAAAATTTCTTTACAACCTTGTGATCATTAGTTTGAGTAGCTATGGCCTCGACCCACTTTGAAACATAATCCACCAGAGACGAGGATATACTTATTACCACATGAGGATGGAAAGGGTCCCATAAAATCTATGCCCCATACATTGAAAACTTCGCATTCAAGAATGGGCTTAGTGGCATTTCCATCCGACTACTCTGCCTTCTGTTCTCGGCACCTATCACAACCTTTACAAAAACTTCTCGCATCTTTAAGCAGTCGGCGGTAGAATCGACTTGAAGAATCTTTGCAACCGTCTTCGGTGTTCCATAGTGACCTCTGTAGGACATTTGTGGCATTGTTCTAGGATATCCGCTTGATCATGCTCGAGGAACACACCGTCGAAGCAACCCGTCTTCTGGACTCACGAACAAATAAGGATCTTCCCATCACGAGATATTTAAGGTCGAAAAGAACTTTTTCTTCTCACGATCGTCATATCCTCTAAATGACCACTCGCTAAATAGTTGGCGTGAGTCGACATACCCGCGGCCTAACCGTTTCAAGCTTCATCAATTGCTCGATCGGAAAATCAATGCCTATATCATTGTGATTTTACGCACCCTCATTACTAAAGCGAGATAAATGATCGACCACAATATTCTCACTACCTTTCTTATCTTTAATCACAAGGTCAAACTCTTGTAGAATTAAAATCCATCTAAGTAACCTTGGTTTGGCATCTGCTTTATCCATAAGGTAGCGTAAAGCTGCATGATCTGTCCATACAATCACTTGAGACCACTGAAGATAACTTCTAAACTTGTCAATGGCAAAAACAACGACTAAGAATTCCTTCTCGGTTGTGGTATAATTGCATTGAGCGGGTTCAAGTGCGACTACTTGATAATAGATGGGCTGAACCTTTTATCAACTCTTTGACCTAAAGCTGCGCTTTCTGGCGTAATTAGAGCATCGCACATCAACTCGAAAGGCTTGGTCGGTCGGTGCTACTAAAATAGGGGCAGCGATAAGCTTATCTTTCAAACAATTGAAAGCTTCCTTGCACGCCATCGAACAAGAAATCGACATCTTCTTTCAAGAGATTTGATAAAGGCTTGCAAGCGTAGAAAAGTCTCTAATGAAACGCCGGTAGAAGCCAACATGTCTAGAAAACCTCGTTACCTCTTTCCTTTGTTTTTGAGTCGTCATCTTTTCAATGGCTTCAACCTTAGCCTTATCAACTTGAATGCCGACATTGGACACCTTGTGTCCCAAAACTATTCCTTCATCAACTAAAAATGGCATTTTCCCGGTTAAGCACGATTCTTCTCAGCATAGCGTTGGAGTACCTTATCTAGATTCCTTAAGATTTCATCAAAGCTATCGCCGTGGGCGAGAAGTCATCCATGAAGACCTCCATGCATTGCTCCACAAGTCCATCAAAATGGCCAACATACACCGTTGAAAAGTCGCGGGTGCATTGCATGAGACCGAATGGCATTCTACGAAAAGCAAAAGTACCAGATGGACACGTGGCGTGGTCTTCTCTTGGTCATTAAATTCGATGGCTATCCGGAAGTAACCGAGTATCCATCGAAAACAATAATACTTGTGACCACTCGGTCTTTCAATTAGTTGGTCAATGAAGGGTAAGAAGTGATCTTTTGCGGTGACTTCATTCGATCTCACGATAGTCGTCTGAGACTCTGTGGCGATCCACGAGGCGTGAGGGCAACTTCCTCCCTTTTTCATTCTTTTCAACCGTAATACCGCCCTTCTTTGGCACCACTTGAGTAGGGCTGACCACTCGCTATCGGCGATTGCGTAGATGATTCCCATGTCGAGCCACTTTATAACCTCCTTCTTGACAACCTCTTGCATATGCGGATTCACGCCTTGGCGAGGTTGTCTTACCTTTAGCTCCTTCCTCCGTTCGGATTTTATGCATGCATATGTGCAGGCTGATCCTCGGATATCACCCACTTGCCAACGAGCGAGGATGTTTTTCTTAAGCACTTCTATCATTTGTGCTTCTTGCTCAGTCGAGTTTGAAGAAATGATCAAAGGCAATTTATCTCCATCCTTAAGAAAGATATACTTAAGGTGTTTTGGAGGCGGTTTGAGCTCTAAATCGGTGGGTGGTTGCTCAATACTAGACTTTAACGGGCCACCTTTCTCTTTATGAGCTTGGAGTGGTTGACTAAAGAATAACTCATCTTCCAGAGCTCAACCCGAAGGTATTGGATCAAATCGTCCATCGAATCCTCCGATCAACACTTGCTTCCTTTTTCTTGTGATCGATCATTTTCTTAACTCTTCATCTTTAAGCTCTTACGCGACTCTTCCCAATCATCTACTTCCCCAATGAGTAGCTTCTTTCCAAAACTCTACCTGCGTCCCAACTACCGCCGTGAGCTTAACTTCACTAGGGATGAAGTCTTCTGACTTCGATTCTTTGAAATGATCGTTTGTTGCTTTGGGCATCTCCATGCTTCTAACTCAATAACAGGCCCGGTGTGGCGAGTGAAGATGACTTCGTCAATGCCTACGGCTTGAAATGAATTAGAAGGTGGTCATGATCGGCCCGGATCCTCAATGTCCATGACTTCAAAACACCTATCTCTCATCAACTCCTCTGCTTCTCAAAGTAGGCATCTTTTTAAATCCTCATAGATAACTTTGACAAGCGATATTTCATCAATTACGGCTCTTTGAGATGTGTCCCTCGTGTGAAGGTGACGGATGTGTCACCGACTCTAAAATGTCATCGCTGCGAGTCGATGAGGCGTTAGAAGTGTCTAAAAGGTTCGACCTAAATTAGAGGCATCTCCTTGCTCGGTGGATAGTCTAGAATAACCCAATCGGTAGGGAAGACTAAATGTTCAATTTGAAGGAGAACATTAGCTACACAACAGGCTGCGATCCGGCTAGATTTATCTACCATCGAAGAGAAATCGGCGTTCCGCATCCTTTTATCTAACCGAGCTTTTTGCATCGTTTAATGGCATCACATTAATAGAGGCCCTGAGTCGCATAAGGCGTTTTGAATAAATGGCCTTCGATCTCACGGGAGATTGAAGGTGCTGCCGAGATCACCTAAACAACGACAATTTTACGTGAAACCATCGCAATCCCTCGCGTAGCAACTTCTTCACCATCCACTGAAGCTTTCTCTTGCTCCCACGAGAATTCTTTAAGATACTTAGAGCATTTAGGCATTTGAGACAATACCTCATTAAGGGGCATACTCACTTTAGTGTCCCTAAGTATCCTCACTCACCCCATCATCTTTGCTTGTCTTTGGCGAGGCTCTCTCTTGCTCTTGGTGGATAAGGAAGGGCTTTATCATTCTTCGTGGCTTGATTCTTTATCGCCTCATCCTCCTTATCCTTCCATCTCACAAACTTTTCTTCCTTTTTCTTAGTCGAAGTCTGACCTCCTGACTTTCCTTCCTTCCTCATCATCGAAATTATTTTAGTCCTCCGAAGAATTGTCACTCGCTCCTCGTCGTTGCTTTCTTCGGCATGTGGTTTACGATTTCCCCCTCACGAACTCATGGGGTCGGGAGGGGCTACTCGTTTCCCGACATCTTGCCGGGTCGGCTGATTGACCACTTCTCAACGTTACTTCCATTCAACTCCTCTTCTTGCCCATACTCTCACTTGAGGTGTAATGGTAGTGCAAACATTCACATCGACTTTAGGATTTCTCTCGGTATAACTCGGAAGTTTACCGTGAGTCTGCTTTGCTATTTGATGCGCCATTTGACCAACTTGTCTCTCAATTGCTTTAACACTAGTAGACGAGTCTTCACCATGTCTACCAGCTCATCGAATTTGTGTTGAGGACACATGAGGTGGTATGATTGTTGTTACGAGTTTGATTCCATCCTCCTTGAGGCCTTTGGGAGTTAGGGCATCCTTTGATAGTTTGAGTTGAAAGAATTCGAATTTGAAGGGCGAGGTGGTAACTTGGCTTGGCGAAGTTTTATCGTTGAAATCCGAGTAGTTACGGCTTTGATTGAAGTTTCGGAAGGGTTGGTTTTGATTATCCATTAAATTTACTTCTTCCGTCATCTCCGTTCCTACTGCATTCCCGGTCGGAAAAGGCTGCATTTGAAGATTGGCGGTTTGCTTGCTTATCAATTCCATCGAGCAACCAACATCTTTGTATCGGAATTTGCTTGCGATACCTTCTTTCTTAACAACATTGGTCTTCTTGGGAGTCGACCACATATTGTTCTTGGCGATGGGCTCGACCACTCTGTGTGGCGATCTCATCACCTCCCACAGAAAGGATCCATGAGTTTGTGGAGTCAAGATAGTCTCTATTAGGTTGAGAGACACCTCTATAAAAGCAGTTCCAACAACTCATGTCTGTCATATCCGTGATTGGGGCATTTCCTCATCAAAGATTCAATCTCTCCCAAGCCTTGCCAGCAGTCTCATCCTCATTGCTCAAATGTAGCTATTTCCCGTTTCATCTCCATAATCTTGCACAGTGAAACCCACTTGAGAGCGAAGGCTCTTTTGACATCATTCCATGTATGGAGAGAATGATGTGCCAACAATTTAAACCACCGACTTGCTTCACCTTTCAAAGCAAAGGAAATAGCTTTAACTTGACTATCTCGGAATCAACACCAGGATAATGGCACCTTCCTGATTTATGCGAATGTGGACAGAAGTCGTGTGGATCTTTACTGAGCGATTACCATGGAAAGAGCTATTACGAACTAGAGCAACTACTCCGTTATTTAGATCAAAGTTCACTCCTCCTATGTCGGGAGGGCCGAATAGGTCTATGCCCCTCGAGAAAATCTTGATTTAGATATGGGGTGTAGGGTCTGGTTCAATTGATTAAAAAATTGGTTACAGCGAAATTGTTGAAGTTGTTGATTTATGCCCGGCTTGTTGATTCTGTTGTTCTTTGAAGAGCTTGCATCTGTTGAAGGAGTAAATTTAAGCGAGCTTGGGGATCGGGATTTGGAATTGGTGGATCTTGATCTGCCATTATGTCCAAATCGAGGAAAAGCCTTCTTACAGGATAGATCGTTCGGGCTCGGGATCAAAGATCGAAGTCCGCTTCTTACTTCGTTTGCATAAACCGGAAGAAAGGAAAGGAAGAAATCAACCTTAGGGTTGATTAGAGCGAGTTTAGAGAAGATTGGAGGATTTAGAAGTGTAGAAAGATAGAAGAAGCGGAGAAAGAAAAGTGGAATTTTGAGGGAATGAGCGGCGTTCGATGTGCGTGGGCCAGCTAGTTGAGAGGATTCGAGAAGTGAGCGCTCGTTCGAGCAACTGAACTGGCGTTGAAGAAGGCAGATGAAGCGGAGGCGGGCGTTGGTATGGGTGAGCGGCTTCGTTCGAAGGCTTTTAGTATTTTTAATTTTTATTTTAGAAAATATATAGAAACCGAAACTAGAAAAAACCTACCTACGAAAAGTTTAAAAACAAGAAAAACACTAAGGCGGTAAAAATAAAAATAAAAAAGCGTGTTGAAATCTTCTAGGGCCAAAATGGAGGAAAAGCGGTGGATTTTGACCTCAAAGCGCAGCGAGCGGCCTCTGACGGCGTTCACCCGCGTCGTCGGCGTCGGGCGAGCTTTCGAATTGGGTCTGCGTTCCAAAGCGGACACTCGAGCGAAAGTTATGGTCAAAATACTACGCGTGCCTAACGACCCTTTTGACCACGAAAAATTGTCCTAAATAGAATCCGACAACCGTTACCGACTCCCGACAGCGGCGCCAAAAACTTGTTCGGTAAAAACTAGTTTTACAATTTATAACCGAAACACCCCAAGTATAAGGATCTGTAGTAAAGGATGTTATCGGTGCGTCTGAGAGAGTGGAGCGTTTATCAATTCAAATATAAATCTATATCAATTATGTCACGATTATAAACTAAACTACTAAACTAAAGTGAAAACTAACTAAAACCTAAACCTAAAATTAAAACTAGAACAAGAATAAAAACAAGCGAGAAAATAAGAAAGCGAAAAGAGCGGACGGCGTTCACTAAAGTGAGCAGCGTCTGAAACTAAATCTCTTGGGCGGCGTCGCTATCGCGGACGGCGTCCGATTCTGCAACGAAAGGAAAAGTGCGGGGAAAGCAGCGAAAACTAGGGTTTATAAAACTAAAACTTAAGCTAAACTTAACCTAAGCGGTTTGATTCGGACAATAGAGGAAAAACACGGCAAAGCGACTAGATTCCACCCATCAACCAACAATCCCAACTAGATGGTGATTAAAAGACATAGTTTTTAGTAGTGATTTAGTCACGAATTCAATTGAATTTCTACAACCAAATTCTAGGGTTTAGTTCATCTTTTCAAACAAACTAAACATGCAATCAAAACTCAATCACAAGATTGTTTCCAAACTTTTACTCAACTAAACATGCTTAATCTCTTATAACACGAATAATTGCATTACTTTGAGCGAATCAAACTTAAACAATATATTTTCATATATTAATCCAAGCATCAAATATAAATAGATCGTTTCATCAAATTCATAATCAATAAAACATAACAATGCAAACCAACGTTAAAGTAATGAAAAACTAAATCTTTTACTCACTAAACATAGGCATAAAATCTACAGTTGGTTGTGTTGATGATGAGCTTCCTTAAATCGTCTCACACGAGTTGCTTAGCCATATGATCATGTTGGTGATCATGATTGTTGGGTTGGAAGAGTTCATCTTCTTGTTTTCCTCAGTATCTGGCTGCTAGGGTTTCTTTTAGTGAATAATGCGTATGAGATGATCCTTAGGGTTTAACACACTTTGCTATTTATAAATTTTAAAAGCGGCTAGGGTTAAGTCGGCCCCTGAGCGCCCGTCTGGTCTTGTGGGCGCCCGTCAGTGGATCTTGACTTTGCTCTGAGGCGTCCGTCCATGCTGCGTCAAACTCTCTGTATGTGATTTCCTCTCACGGGCGCTCGTCCATGAAATCAACGCCCGTCCGATGGGCCATTTACATCAAACGTGCGTTCAACTTGGGGTCAAATTGATTTTCTCATCTTGATCTTTAAGCGATTTCATCTCTATCCTTTCTCCATCATATAAATCAATCATGCACCTCCTGCAATCCTTTTAAGCTCGAAAAATGTGTATACACAAGAGGTCAAAACATGCAAAGCTGTAGAAATACATATATAGATAGAAAATGACTAATAAACCACATAAATAGCTCGAATTTGCATTTTAATAAATTCTAAACCCATTCTTCAATTTATCCTTTTAGCCATGTGATTTTCTATAAAAATCACTAAAACACGGAAGATATTGCTCACGAACTAACTTTCGATAAAAACCATAAAATTAGTAAGTAAACAACTAGTGAAGATCAAATTACAATGCTTGTTTGATAAAACCTATCTGAAGATCAAACTCTAATAAACTATCGTTTGATCTTTACATCTTTTTACCTTTGCTCTATAACATGACTAATCGGCACTCATCATTAAAATTTAAAATAAGTCCAACGAAGCATTAGTATAACCATAAGGTTGTTGTGCAGCAGAGGCGATTGTGTGTTGTGGTCTCATGATGAGGTCTCTTGGAGTCCTCTGGTGAGGTCTCTACTGAGTCCTCTGCTGATTCCACTGCTGAGGTCTAGCCTTAGCATTATGGTTAATCTGTTGGTTCTAGCAGCAGGGGCAGGAATATTCCAATCTTCATCAGTAGGGAACAATCTGCCTTTCCCCCTGAGATAAGTATCCTTTGAATGATTAACATTCTTGGGTTTAACATTCTTATCCTAGGAATATTTCTAGTTTTTACCCTTTTGTGGTCGGTGAGATTTGCGGTGGAGTGCTGCTGTCACAGGTTCTAGAGGTCAGCGATCCTTCATTTAGTTGTACCCTTTTTGTTAGGTGTTGTTGTCCCATTGGACTTACGATTTTGCTTCTTTGAAGCATTCTCGTGAGCTTTCTTGCCTCGGCAACCTTTTAGGGTGTCGAATCTTGTTCGACCACAAACTTAGGACCAAATCTAGCACTAGGTTCAAGTGACCTTACTTGATTCATCCTTAGAAGGTTGTTGAGTGTCAAATCCAGGCATGTTCTATCACCATAAGGATTCCCATATTTGAATGCATTTGTGGAACTTTTGTGCAATGATTCGATTGCCACTGCGATGGTGCGGCCAGACTTATCTTGATTACATTCATAATCATTTTCCTTGCCTTTGAGAATTCTTAATTCGACATTCAATCTTTGGATTTATGCTTGAAGTGCTTCTCTTTACCTTTCTCAATCTCATAACAGTTTGTATTATCTCGATTGATTAAGGAGGGCATCTAGAGGTTCTTCATTGTCGAAATTTTTGGATTGGAACCACCATGAGACTCACATTCTCTTTCAGTAGGAGTGTTAATAGATACAGAATTGTATACCTCCTCAGTTTCATCCATATGAGCCATGAAAGCATAATCATCCATATGTGCTATGAGATCAGTGTCATCTGATTCATTTCCTTTTTCAGATTCCACTTCATAGCCAGATTCATCATCAGCAACTAATGCTTTTCTACTAGGTTTCCTCTGCTGAACTTTGTTCTTCAGCAGGTCTGGACAGTCAGGTCTAAAGTGTCCAGCCTTCTTGCAATTAAAGCATAGGTAGTTAAGATCCTTCTTTTGTTTTAACTCAGGACAATCAGGTTTGAAGTGTCCAGGTTTCTTACAGTTAAAGCACAAAAAGTCATGATCCTTTTTGGATTCTTCCTTTTTCTCAATTGTTTTCTTGCCATAATTCCTTGGAGATGCCATTCCAGATTTCATCATTCTGATCCTTTTGGTCAGTAGGGCTATTTGCTCTTGCATTTCATCTAGAACATCATCTTGAACACTTGATGATTCTTCATTATGAAGCGTGACCAGATCTTTGTTGTTTTGTTAATTCCTTTGCAGCACTTGCAACAAGATCCTTGGTGAATTCATAAGATTTGAGATCAGAAAACAATTTGAAGGTGTCTTCCTCATGTAGTCTTTTGGACTCCTCCATAGCAGTGACCTTCATTTCCCAAACTTCTTTTGCAGGTAAAGCTTTGAGAATCCTAGTGTTGATCTCTTCTTTTGTGTAAACAACATTCAGCAGGGTGAGTTCATCCAGAATGGCATTGAACCTAGATTCCATCTGTTCAATAGTCTCATTTGATTTCATCTTGAACTCTTGAAACTTTTGCTTGGCCACACTGATCTTGTTCTTTTTGATTGCATCAGTGCCTTCACAGATAAGTTACAATCTTTCCCATAGTTCTTTGGCAGTTTTGCAATCTTTCATTTTCATGTACATATTGCTATCTAAAGTCTGTAGATAATATCAATAGCAATATTGTTCAGATTTTCCCTTTTCTATCTTCAGCACACCATTCACTCTTTGGTTTTGGAATAGTTTGATTTTGGCCTTCCACAGTTATGACTTTGGTGATCTTGAGTGATCCATCAATCAGCACATCCATCATTTCATCATGAGTTGCAGTTAGATAAGCATGCATACGACGTTTATACTCATCAAAATGATCTAGAGAACACATCAACATAGTAAGTAGCATCTGAGGTTGTTATCCATGATGCAAAACTTTGAAAAATAGAAACTTGAAAAAGTTTTCAAAGATTTTCACAAGCACAACAAGTAGGATTACCATATGAAAGCCTGCTCACGATACCAATTGTTGGTCCCCGAAAAGGCTTTGGTTAAGTTTAAAGGGGGTGAATAAAATTAACACTTAAAACTTTTGGAGTTTACAAACTCAGCGAGGGTCAATAGTCTGGCTGTGACCTTGTGATCTGTGACTATTAAAACTATTGAATATGTTTGATGGAATATATTAAATTAATCCTTGATACTTGTTGTTTAAAAATGATACTAAGTATTAGATTGTCGATGAGTGCAAGTAGTGTGATTGAAGCTTGATTCGATATATTTATGTGGTAAGCATGCGAATGAAGTAAATTGCAGAGATAGTAAATGCGATTGAGTAAATGAGGCAAGATTTAAAGTAGTTCGGGTGGTGTAATCATGTCACCCACTCTTCTCATGTGATGTTGAAGGAAATTCACTAGAGACTTTTGGATAGATATTACAAAAATCCACTAAACTGTTTGTCCTTGACCAATGTCTATGGCTTCTAAAACCGAACACAAGAAACCAGTAGGATTCTTTGCTCTAAGTATTCCTTTGGTCCTTGAAAGGTAAGATTGCCTCTTCACCGGCTCCACCACAAAACACAATAGTCCTTGACACTTGACAATGCTTCTCTGTAGTCGAGTTCTTCTTGAAAAATAAGGGTTGAATCATAAAGAGATTCAACTTTCAAACAAGCTTTTGATCGGGATGAAAAGATCGTGACTTAGGATCTTCAAGTGTGTAAACCGATAGTGCTTGAATGCGAAACACTTGAAGAAAATTCTTGATCGATAAGTTTAAAGTTCGGTATGATCAACATGGTAAGATTGCACTTAGATCGATTTCTTGCTCAAAAACTTAGTTGCTTACGTATGTATTCTTGTTGTTGCAATCTGAATCATGAGTCCTCTATTTATAGGTGTAGATCTGTGATTTGAATTTGAATTTCAAAACCAACCGTTATAGGATTTTCTAAATATTCACGAAATTCCCTCTGTTGTACCTTCACGACCTTGCGCCGGTGTCCTCACGACGATCGATCATCAACCAATGAAATAAATCCTTTTAAATATGGCTCTGAAATCCTTACAATGTCCACTTTCATCTTGGCCATTGATTGGTGATTAATCCAATGCTTGTAATTAATCCTTATCCATTTAGTCTTCCGAGAAAAACTTGGATTAATTCAAATTTTACATTCAGCAGATACTTGGTTCATAAGTCTGCTGATGTACTTGTATGGTCAGCTGACTATTAGTCTGCTGTGTTTTATAAACACATCAGCTGACTACTTCTCATCTAACTTTTTATTATGAAGTTAGAGTACACCATTTTAAGTATAACCAAGTTCCAATCATCACTTTACTTTTATGGAACTTAGACCTTCAACAAAAGGTATATGTGATTAGTTTAGGCCATCACAGACTTACCTAAATTCTGATCTCATATCTTTGACTTTTAATACTAAGTTTGATCCATTATCCTTCATTACTGAGTTTGAACCCTCGGCCTTCATTACTGAGTTTGAACCCTCAGCCTTCAACCATCAGCATGTCCCAGACACTCTACTGACCTAGATAGAGTGCATTTGATCAAGTCGGTGACCTCTTTCTGATGCTTGTTTGATCAAACCTATACAAAGATCAAACTCTAGTAAACCTATACATTTAATCTAGACATATTTTTTTGCCTTTGCTCTATAACAGCTAGTCTGGCATACATCATTAAAACTAAAAGATGTCTAACACTGCTCTTGTGTCACAAGGTCCCTAGGATCTCCCAAAGAATCTTGAGAATTCTGATCTGAAACACCATCTGAGCACACATTGTTAGAAGCTACAGATCTCCTCTACCCCTTCCTCTAAAATTTGAAGGGTAACCATGCTTCATATAGCACCTATCTATGGTATGTCCTTGTATGCCATAGTGAGTACACTGAGGTTTCTTATTCCCATTATTGTAATTCTTCTTAAAATTGCCATTAAAAGACTGGTCTGACTCTAAGTGGACAAAGCTGCTTTATCAAAAACTCCAGAAACATTTCCAAGATTACTACCAGAACTAGCAGCATGACTATTATTGCCATAATGTTGTAGTCTTTCTTGCTTCAAAGCCATTGAAAAGACATTCTTGACAGTAGGAAAATGAGAAATCAAAAGAACCTGTGATTTCATTTTAGCAAAACTCTCATTGAGACCTTTTAAGAATCTTATCACATGATGCCTCTCATTATGTTCTTGGTACCATTTCTTGCCACAGTTACAAGTAGGAGGAGTAGTCAAGGCCACCAACTGATCCCAAAGAATCTTCAACCTTTCAAAATATTCTAAAATAGAAATATCTCCATGTTTCATACATTGGATATCATTCATTAAATCTGATAGCCTATCTGCATCACCACCACCATATTTGTCAGCAAGATCATCCCAAATTTCCTTCACAGATTGGTAATTCATCACACATTGTGCTATATTCTTGGAAACTGCATTTCCAAGTCATGCCTTTACCATACTATTGTTTTGCCTCCAAAGGATAAATGCATGTCACGGCGGGAGGAGCGAGCAGAACCATTGATAAAACCAAGTTTTTCTTGGAAGAAAAGGCATTAAGCATAGCGAGTTTCCCAACTATGATAGTTGGTTTCATCAAGAGCAGGTTGAACTAAAACAAATACAGGACTCTCACTAGGATGAAGGATCGAATCTGGTGGAATGGGAGCAACCAGAGGAACAAGATGATTCTTCATGACAATTTCCAGAAGAAAAAAATCGGAACTAAAAAATAGAAAAACATGAAAAAACTCGAGAGATTAATTACAAAACAAAACCGAGAATCGGATGTTGAATCGAGATAAACATCAAGAAGAATCACGGAAGCTATCATAGCTACGATACCGTGATGAAATTTGGATGAATCAAGATGAAAGAAAAGCGGAAAAACTAAAACGTTGACAAACAAAGCGATTATCAAGTAGAGAGTAAAACATGAAGGAATAATGATTGTATTGATTAATCATTTGAATAGCTTTACAAATGCTGATACAACACTTTATATACTAGCTAGGTGCATTATGAATTTGTTAGAGGTGGTTACAAACGGTTAATTGACTGTAACAAACCTCTAACTGATTTGTACACTAGTGTTCGACCTATTGCTTCTAAGGGAAACTTGTCTTGCTTAGTGTACAATTTGCTACTATAAACTTCAACAGAAGGAGCCTTCACAGCAAAACTTTGAATGTCACTCGACACGTATAGCGTGGTGCATGTGGTGGAGGTTGGTCGGTAACATTTAATTTAAGCAGCTTTTAAATCCTACCTTTGTTTTCGTCCCAAAATACATAACCCAGTTAGGAATTTTTCATACTGATTAATAAGTTTGTTAAATTTGTTACTCCCTCCGTTCCTGTTTAAATGTCGTAGTTGCCAAAAATAAAAATTCATTTTTATCTATCATAGTTACATTTCCAAAGCGTTGTTTATTGTATTTTTCTATGTCTACCCTTTTTCATTATGATGTGAGAAATTGAAAACATAATTGCATTAACTATATATTTAAAAGGTGTCATTGTCATTTTAATGTTAAGTCAAAGAATTAACTTCTCTTCTTAATATGTGTGTTTTGGTAACTGCGACAGTTAAATAGGAACGGAGGGATCATGTGTTATTAATTATAATGAAAAAGTCTAAAATGACATTTCATTGTTGTTAATGCAAGTAGTGAAAATTGGGTGGGTATATAATAAATGAGAGGTTAGAAAATAAAAATGTAATAAATACATTATTGTATTTTAAATGAGCTTATATTATTAGTCAAACAAAATTAAATGAACTTAAATTATGGGACGGATGTAGTATATCCTGAAGCACAATATTTTTCAAAGTATGATTATTTTCATTTTCCTCATTTACCTTTATTTATTACTATATGTGTTACACGTTGATAATAAAATTGTATTAATTTGATTTAAATTATTTTTATCATTTAATTAGATTCAAATTATGAGTAAATTTAGTCCATTAAAAGGAATTCTTTTAATGGGGCAACCGAGAGGAAACTTTCCAGCTCATCTCTAGCAAAAGATTTATCATTGGTTAGTGTAAATAATGGGGACGCGAGGCAGCTTCCCCATGCTCTTATTGGCGTCTTCTGTGATTTAATTGAATAAAAGTAACGCTTATCCTATTAAAAAAAAAAAAAAAAAAAAAAAAGAGTTCTTTTGATAAGTGGCTTAGTTTAATTGGAAGGCTTTATTATGAAAAAAAGACAATCTAAAAATAGAAATATACAAATAGAAGAATTCTCCATTATATCTCCAAGTCAATTACAAGAAAAAAATATTTGTTTTCATCCGAACGACCAAAATTGTAAATCTTTCATCATTCTTTTTTGTTTTATTATTTTGACATCCTGTTTGACATTTTTCTGAAATCATTTTTGAGGTCATTTTGTAATTAAAAAAAAGCAAAATAGTGGAGCTATAACAGTAGATATCTCTTTATCACCAATAATAAATAAATCACTGTCCTCATTTTTATATTTCAAGAGTTTTTTACGTTTATGTGTTATTACAACCAAATTTGAGTAATTAAAATAATGTTTATCATGATCAAATTCGAGTCAAAATATCGGATATTTTCTAGATTCGATGTTAGTCAGAAAGCATACATGATAGTGTGTTAAATTTGTTTATAGATGTCAAAATACTTTTATTTTTTCCTTTCTTGCCCTTTATTTCAAGTCCCAAAAATATAATTCAGTGTAAGCATTCCTATCTTTTTTTCCTTTTCATGTCCTTTATTCCTATTCCCTCTGTTTGGAATGGTGGAAGTATTAATTAGAGATAAAGAGCCAAAAGTCTTTTTTTTTTTTTGCATAAAATGAATAAATAGGACACATATATTTTTTTAGTTGCAAAAGAATGAACAATTTCAGACAGACAAAAATTACCCCGTTATGAGGCAGCGAGAGTAACTTCAGTGGTATTATTTGCATATATGATATATTTACTGTAGCTCTTTATATGTTTTTTTTTTTTTTTTCAAACACTCGTAACTTTTGATTTACAACTCCGATCATCGAAATTTTTTCACCAAAATTCATGTTTTTTTTTTGCTCTTCAATTTGAGCCCAAATCGATACCCTTCCGGCGTATATTTTGAAAGACGAAAAAATATTTTTATTAACCGTGTAGCTTTTTCTTATAAGCGACCGTAACTTTTGATTTAGAACACGATCATCAAAATTGTTTCACCAAAGCTCATTTTTTTATCTTCATTTTGAGACCGCGTTTGATACCTTTTACGTAGTATTTGAAAGCCGAATTTAATCGCGACATTTACACTAACACTGATGTCGATGTCGATGTCGGTAGTATTAGTATCGATGTCAGGTAGTATTAGTATCGATCTTATCGATGTCGATGTCAGTTATACAAGAATATGCGGGAGAACATTCCACCGGACTTTTAACAAACTCAGCAGATTAATAGCAAGTACAACAAACTATAGATTTAGTACAATATGTACAATAGTTAACAACATGAAAAATAATGAAAAAAAAGGATTTCTTCTTGTTTAGTCTCTATTTACCATCATCAAAGATATTTAATCACATGAATTTGCTGTAAGGTCTTTATCCAAAGATAAAGATCATTCTCCAAATGCAAAATCCAAATACACTAACACACCGTGTTAAATTGGTTTATATGATACAATTTAGAAGAGATAGAATCATTAACAGATAACTTGATTAAGGTGTGGTGTTTATAACATGCAGGTTCAGTAGTTAATCACTTGAATTAAGCCTAAAAAGTACATCAGACTAAAAGGTAATACATAGAAGATCAGTACAACAGACTATAGTTTAGTACAATAGATTACATCGAGGACTAAATGGTAATACATAAAGATCAATACAAGTCCAAAAGCGATCTGAACTATCGACCAAATTATAAGAAGGATATTCTAGTTCAAAGAACTAAATTATCATGCCCGAATTCACAAGGTCTTTGAATTACAAGTTCGATAAGCCTATGAACTAGGCTATCTCATTACATGATGATACAATGTAGATCAAAAACTTGACCTGACGCCAAGGCACATAGTAAGCCTTTGAACTAGGCCTATCTAATGCATTAAGGCACGCAGATATCGATGACGATGCTCGATGTCGATGTCAGACGTGTCGATGTCGATGTCGATGTCAGCGATGTCGATGTCGATGCTCGGGCTCGAAGGACTCTCCATTCGGTTTTTGTTGCAAGGTCTATGTCCCCAAATCTAACAACGCCAATAGCATAAGTAGAACCAACATGAAGCATATTAGCCCAAAAATCAAAATCTTGCTTATAACCACTAATCTTGAGCGAATGACGGCCCATACGGTATAAGGATCTACCCTTGGATCGAATATAAGCATCGACATCTTTCCGAACAAAAATGCAATATCAAGCTTGGAAACAAGAATGACATGTGAAGTAGTCATTTCATACTTTTCCGTATTTACAAACTCATTTACTCCTCAATCCGTGGCTTGGATGAATCGATGATTAAACTAACCTTTTTGCCTCATTTTCACGACCAAATAATCTCGAAGATACCAACAACCGGAAGCACCAATGCTTCATGACTACCAATTCCTATGTTTGGTTCAAATGGCATTTCGTCGAACACGTGCGGGTATCTCCCAAATGTTCAAGTTTCAACGAACACATGACTACCAATTCTTATTCCCTGATTGATAGATAACCAACTTGGCGTAATTGTATGCATACTCACATGGTAAAAGGAGAAAGAGGAGCAGCAGCTTTTTTTTTTTTGGATTAATTTCACTTGCTTCCTAAATAAAAAGATCATATATCCATATATATATATAGCATACCTGCTTGAAAATGGTGCTAGTTCCTGATCCATGGAGTCAATTAAAAGCATCTTGTGAAAACAACTAACTACAATTTCCAGTATCCGGAGGAAAGATAGTAAAAGGAACAAGAGAACGGAGGAAAGTAAAAAAAAAAAAAAAAAAAAACTGTTTCTGGAGACGGATGATCTAAAAATGGAGGACCACATCATCCACCAGTTTAGAAAAACATTTGATTTGCGGCTCATTATCATCGATTTCCGATGGTAAACTCGTAAATCGATGGGCGCGGTTTGAAGATTGGATTACATTCGATGGGGCGAGTTTTGTTGTTTTCAAATGTGTTTTTCGTGTTTGTGAATTTCTTTGGGCACAAACAGTGTTGGAAGATGGGTAATTTAGTCAGATGAAATTATTTGTCCTTATTGCAACTAAAAAATTGAAACTGGATTAACACTTAATTAAGAGGATAAAAGTGGACTATAAACTAATTTTTCCTATTAATTACCATGCTTTTATCACTCCAACGACCACTAAAAATGTGTATAGTAATTCATTAATGTTAAAGGATTTCCGCACATGTTAACAATTTTCAATACATTAGTTAGTCAAAAAACATAAATGATGGTGTGTTAAATTTTTTTATAGATGACAAAATACTTTTTTTTTTCCTTTCTTGCCCTTTATTTCAAGTCCCAAAAAATATAATTCACTGTCAGCATTCCTATTTTTTTAACTTTTCATGTCCATTATTCCTATTCCCTCTGTTTGGAATGATGGAAGTATTCATTACCATGCTTTTATCACTCCAACGACCACTAAAAATGTGTATAGTAGTAGTAATTCATTAATGTTAAAGGATTTCCGCACATGTTAACAATTTTCAATATATTAGTTTTTTTTATCATGATATTAAGAATCATTTTTTTTATATATAAAGTATGTCCGTCAGACTAGCAGATATTACATCTGAATGAGGAAAAGAGTCCCAAGAAGCCATGCCAGCAAAATCTAGCCTTTCTTAGCTAACATGTGAGCCGGCCTATTGCCATCATCAGTGGCTGATCCAGAAATTTTATTCAACGGGGTCCGTAAATATTTTACAAAATAAATAATTTTTTTCACGGATTCCGAAATATTTTTCTATAGATAAAATAAAAAATATTCTTATTTTTAACGGGGTCCGCGGACCCCATTTACTTCCATTTAGATCCGCCTCTGGCCATCACACTTGACAAATGAAAATTTGAAAAAAGAGAAACAATTTAAGAAGTTTGGGAAATCTTTGACAATGTTGCCTAAGTCCGATATGTCTTGCTTCTCTGAGTTTATTTTCTAGCAAAAATTGAGGGAGTCTGGCCGTCTCGAAAATTACTCTGAAAAAACTCCACTGGATTGAGAGAAAAATAGCATGGTACACTGAATCATCTTGATCCATGTTACATACCCGCTATTTTCATGCAAATTAAAAAACGGGCCGATACCATTACATTAAAGTGAATGTATTCTACATTACAATTTAATAATGGTTATGTTATAGTTAAAAAGTTATGAAAAATGATTATTTAATTATATAACAAATTAAGAGTTACTACCCCCGTTTCAAAATATAAGTCATTCTACACTTTTAGTTTTGTCCCACAATATAAGTAATTCTGCATTACTAATACAACATTTATTACTCTTTCAAACTCTATGTTACCCCTAATTTATTATCAATCCGACTAATTTTCATTACTTAACAACTATTGCATTAAAGATAGTCATGGGGGGCATTTTGGACGTTAACCACTTATTTAATCTGTGTGAAAACATCTATGATGACTTATATTTTGAAACGGAGGTAGTAGGTGATTTAAATATTTCACAAATATTCTCTTCATATTCCAAAAACACTTACTACATCCGTCCCAAAATTTGAGTCTATTTAGTTTTTTGGTTTTGTCTCATAATATAAATCCATTTAAATAACCAAATTTGAGAAAGTAATTTTTTTTTTTTTTTTTGAGAACTGAAAGTAAATTTTCATTAGATTACGGTAGGAGAAAAGAATTCCAACCATGGTTGATACAATAAATTGTAATGATCATCACTTTTAGGCCGAATTCAATCCCCAATTCCCCATAGAATACCATTTTACAGCATTTATTCATATACAATTTCTCTAAATAAAAGAAGGTAGGTATCATCATTTTCCAAGTGACGACTACTTATATATACTACCTCCATCACAAAATATAAGTTAATTTAGTCTTTTTGTTTTGTCTCATAATGTAAGTATAGTTAAATAACAAAGGAAGCATTTATTACATTTTTTTATTTTTACCCCTCATTTATTATCTATTCACCAATTTTTTACTGCTCTACATTAATAATAGTCAAAGGTTATTTTAGACTTTTCCATCAAATTAATGTGTGCATAACCAATTTAACCAAACTTTCTTGTCAGTGTGAAAATCATAAAAAACTTATATTTTAGGACGGAGGTAGTATATTATATCCACCACCAAGAAGTATAAAAGAAAGACATAAATATAGTTTGTTCACACACAGAGTGATAGTAACTTCACATTATATATATCCACCAAGAAATATATACTTAAAGAAAGACATAATATAGTTTGTTCACACACAGAAGTTATAGGTTTTTTTCTTTCTGCATGGAAGAGAACAAGAAAGATTTTTGGTCAAGCCTTCCTTGTGGGATAGGATCACTGCTTCAATGCTTAGGTTTTCAAAGAAAAGATGCTAATTACTCAACTACTGATGACAGGGCATTCATATTTGAGGTAATTATTAACCTTGTCATCTCTCTTGTTTGATATATATATATATATATAATTGGGGATGGAAGGAGTATTTAGTAATTCTAAACATATTTCACCAGGTAGATTTTGCGCGCCTCTAAGCTAGCGCTCCATGGATCTGGCTAAAATTGAAAAAAAAAAAAAATAAGCAAAAATACACATCATATCAGCATTTTCCAGTCAATCAAGTTTTTTAAATAATTGATGATTTCTTTCTACCATCAAGATAATGATTAAGTTTTACTGGTTTCGGATCACCATATCATAGCTAGTCCTGGAATAAGATTAATTTGTGCTGAAATAATTGTATACATCCACTGAGAAAGAAAGATTATTATAGACTTACTATTTAAAGTCTACATCATGTCTATACTATCATTATCTCACGACATATTTTTCATTTATAAGAAATTTAAAAAACTAGAAAAACCCACGATTACAAAATGATTTTTGTATATACATGATGTAGAATTTATGGAGTAATTCTAAAAGTTATTTTATAGATGTGCTCATTTTTTCGTTAGATGAGCTATTGTTCCATAGTATTATACATATATACTCACACGTGAGCGTGAGATATTGTATATATTAACATATACACAATTAATGCTTACATGTATGTGTATATATGTATATATTTGATTTATCAAGTTATCAACATATACATTAAAGTACCGGTGTCCAAGTAAATATATCTACTTAATTAGGAACGGAATGAGCATCATGCCGAGTATAAATAACAAAGTACCATTGATTATGATATGAGACATATTTATTCTCATTAGATCAATGGTTTAATGGTGTTTTGTGTTATGAGTCCTATAAAATCAATGGATTAAATATGTGTTGGGCTTGTTGTGTCACAAACATTTTTATACGGTATAAGTATAACCCACTAATTAATCGTCATATTTAACCCACAAGGTTCAAATATAAACTCTTTTTTTTTTTTTTTTTTTTGGTTTATATATAATCTAATTGTATGACACTTTTCTCAACAAAAAAAAAAATAATAAAATATTTGTATTACACTGCTCCATTTTTATTTTATTTTATTCCTAACTCTACTAGTCCTCATACGGTCATACCTATCGATATTGTCCTAATGATTAGGGGTGCACATGGTCCGGTTTTCCGGTTTTTAACAACTTTTAAAACCAAACCATTTTTTACGGTTTCAAAATTTACAAACCAAAACCGAACCATAGCTAGGTAAAACCATTTTGTTCGGTCCGGTTTGGATCAACTTGGTTACGGTTTTTTCCGGTTTTCGGTCCTCCTTTTTTCCCCACTGAAATGACATTATCACGGTTCAGCGAATTCGTGTCATTATTCATACGAAAACCATACTAGATTCTCATTCTCGAATGTTGTGTGTGAGTGTGTACACACAACATTATATTATCATATTTTCCAACTAAGACGATCATGTAAAACCATGTTAACTGTTGTATTTCATCTTGTCATAGGTCCTATTAGAATGAGCATCAAACTACGTGTGTGAGGTAGTTGACTGAAGTATTAATAGATCATGGAATGAGATACTCCCTCCGTCCCACAATATAAGACCTTTTGATCATTTCACACAGTTTAAGAAAACCTAATAAATGAGTTACTTTTTAAAATTTCAATGTAAAAACTTGTATTATTTTCTGGGACTAACTAATAATATTGTATTGTTTAGTGTGAAATGAAAATAATACAATTAATATTGTATTGGAATGTGAGAAAGACTTATATTTTGGGACACCACGAAAAAGTTAAAAAGACTTATATTGCGGGACGGAGGGAGTGTTAATTATTTACATGTAGCGATAATTGAAGGGAACCGATGACAAGTCGGTTCACTCTGATGATCAGTTCTCACAATGTACTGACGAAAATTTGGTTTTAGTGTGGTGCACAGGTAGAATGGTATATGAGTGGATTGGTATGGTGCAAATAAATGCCCATTTTATTACTAGTGTCGATAGTCACACACACACACACACACACACACACACACACACACATATATATATATATATATATATATATATATATATATATATCCGGTTCCGGTTTGGTCCGGTTTTTTCCTTAGAAAACCAAAACCAAATTGTTTTTCACGGTTTGGTTTTAAACAATACAAAAACCAACCAAAAAACCATGGTTTATGTATTTTCGGTTTGGACCGGTTTGGTTCGGCCGGTTGGTTTGGTTTCCAGTTTTTTTGTTCACCCCTACTAATGATGAACGAACGGTAAGGAAATCAAACTTTGAATCTCTTCTGTTTGTTCTCTTCCTTTCTTCTTGTTTCTCGCCTCGATCTCCATGTTTTCGGTCTAGATCTTCTCGGATTCCGATCTGCATGCATGTCGTAGGGGTTTAAATCGATGGCTTCTCGGCGTTCTTCTAGCGGAGTTTCAGTGTTCTTCTCCTCCCATCGCCAAATGGTTAGGTAGTGCTCAGGGGCGGCCTTGACATATGTTGGGCTTAATGCCAAGTCCCCGAATTAAATATTTTAGTTGAAGTTGTTTTTTTTTTAAAATATACTTATCGCGTTTTTAACATCCGTAAATATAAAATTCAATTTATTGATAGCCTCAAAACATACCTACAAAGTAGTCTTTTAGGCCAAGTAAAATTTTTATTGGGACCTTTTGTTAAACATTTTTTTCATAAATATTTTTTGTAATATCTTGCATACGAGTTGCTGAACGAAATAATGTTATCGCAACGAAACGAGGTTCGGGGGCAATGCCCCCGAAACCTAAACCAATACATTCTTCAGTTCATGAAGGGAGTAAAAAACATTGGGTCTTTATCACAAAAAAATTAACATATTATATTAGGTTGGATCGAATTGAATCTACACATTTTTTTTTCTTTTAGCGAAACATGTACCGTTGGGCCCTCCCGGCACCGTTGGGCCCTCCCGGCACCGTTGGGCTTAAGACCGTGGTCTCTCTGGCCACACTATAGGGCCGGCCTGGTAGTGCTTCACAATTGGTGTTTTAAGGTTTGTGTACCTTCAATCCTCCTTTCTTCTGGGCTTCTTTGTCCTGTTTTGGTGTGGTGTGCCGGATCTTATATACTTCGCAGATGGTGGTTCTTTGGTGCTGCTTATCGCTTGTTGTCTGCTTATTCGGGAGGCTTAAGCTATAGGGGGAAGATGAAGATCCTCTGATGTATGAATATCACATCATGGGTGTTGTGTGTGTATGTCGGGAGGGGTAAAATTGGAAATGCAGCCTTAAAAAAAATTATTAAAAAAAAAAACCTTAATGCAAAATTCATCACAGCCTGTTGTATTACAGCAGGCGATCCGAATTCTAAGTTATAGTCAGGTAAGACGGGCGCAAAGGGAACTCAAAAAATAAGGCCCCAAGTTTAGTCACATTTATATTTGTACCTAAATAAGATTCGTGTTAGAAGTTTTCGTAGATTAAGAAAAATTATTAAATTTGTGCTTTCATTCATTACAAAAGAGATCATTCATTTGCATTGGTATATAGTGTACTAATGTTAGTAGGGCTGATCATGAGTTGGTTTGAGTTGGTTCGTGTTATAACAGGACCGTCAGGTATTCAAAACGGATTGCAATAATCAAGAATAAACGAGAAAGATAAATCACACAAGAAACAATAACACATGATTTAACGTGATTTCCGGAAATATGCCGACTAGTCCACGGGCGGGAACGAGGAGATTATATTATCACTGGAGATTTTCAGACTCTGATCCGCTGCAAATATTCTAGGTTACAACAGATGAGTATTTATAGCCACAAAACCCTAGACCTAGCCGCCATAACTAAATACAGGGTGATTGACTAAAATGCCCCAGATGTGAACTCAGCTCAGCTGACTCCACCAGACGTAACCTGCTGATATTGCCCTGCTGGCCTTACCCTACTGGCATTGCCCCTGCTGGCATACCCTACTGACATTGCTCAGTTGACTTGCCCATTTGAGAGATCAAGTCACTTTTTCTAACAATCTCCACCTTGACATAAACTCTCGTTCAAACAGATGTTTAACCGGATGTACTGTACCAGATTCCTCCTCCTTCTTCAGACTTAACAGCTTCAGGTGTGATTCCTCCAGATGAGAGTTAACTCCAGATGAGAAACCAACTTTAGATGAGAATCTCCCGATTCGAGATGAGATCCTCTGCTTTGCTATGATTCAGACTGATTGAGTTGAGAACCGATGTGATCAATGAGTTGAACTTGACCATCGACAATTTATGATTACGGTTCGATATAATCACCTCAACTAAGGACACTCGGTTGAGTTCTTGATTCAACTTCAACCAAACAGATTGCAGATTGATTCAGATTTTGAGCTGACCAGATATGAACAAAATAACCTCCAGGTAAGACTTCTCCAGATGAGACTTAACTCCAGATGAGAACTCCACCTCATACAAGAATTTCCCAGATCAGATGAGACTTTAATTCAGTCATGTTCACGGATGCTAAGCGGACTTTACTCTATTGAGACTTGGACCACAGATCCAGAACCAACACATACATGTTCAACAGATTCAAAGAAATGCCACTCAGGACAAATGGAATCACCGACTTTTATCACCGACTTCCCGATCTTGAACATTCCACTCTACTCGGTGACCTTCACTCGGTTGATACTAGATCAATGAGACCTTCACTTAGCCGACCAGTTTTGGTTCCACCAGTTCACTCTTGATTCTCCAGGTTCAGTGCACAACCAAATGCCGATTGTGTTAAGCTTGTTCTCGGTGAGTTACGCAAACTCACCGAGTATGGACCTGAAGCTCCACCTGCTTATCAACACTCCAGATTCAGATTCAAACCATATTTGCATTAGGGTCTTTGGAACCACCTTTCTTGAATGTCTTCTTTTCAGGATTTCCACTCCCTCTGAAACTGCTACTAGCAATTAAACCAAGACCATGATTTATGCAGCCTGCACATGCGGTGCATTATGCCTTAGCTCTTGATTATGGAGAGATGCCCTAACATCCTCCATTGACACTGTGTTTCTTCCAACAATAAAAGACTGCACAAAATTCTCATATGATGCTGGCAATGATACCAACAAAATTAGAGCTACATCCTCATCTTCGATCTTAGCACTAATACTCCTTAAATCAAGAAATATTGTGTTCGCTTTTCCAGATGATCTCTGAGAGGCATTCCTTCATGCATCTTTAAACTGAACAGACATTCCTTCATTAGCAACTTGTTGGTCAACGACTTTGTCATATACAGACTCTCAAGCTTCAGCCACAGCTCTGCTGCTGGATCCTCTTCAGCAACTTCAGTGATAACATCATCAGACAAGCACAGCAAAATCATTGAATGTGCTTTCTCCTCCATATTGACCATCTCAGTGTTTCTTGCATCCACCGATTTTGTCAATGGAGCCCAGAGCCCTAGTTTCTTCAACAGAGCACGCATATTGATTTGCCACAGATTGAAATTGTTCCTTCCTGTGAATTTCCCAATATCTACATCTAACCCAGGCATATTGATCTAGCCAAAGAACAGAACTTTTATCACAAACTCCTAGCACCGGTGAAGGTCTTGGTGAAGATAAAAAAAATTTCAAACAAATGGTTCCCAAACAGAACCTCGGATTCCCTGATGATAACCTCTCGCTCCGATACCAGTTTGTTATAACAGGACCGTCAGGGATTCAATACAGATTGTAATAATCAAGAATAAACGAGAAAGAATAAATCACACAAAAAACCAATAACACAGAATTTAACGTGGTTTCCGGCAATATGCCGACTAGTCCACGGGCAGGAACGAGGAGATTATATTATCACTGGAGATTTTACAGACTCAGATCCGCTGCAAATATTCTAGGTTACAACAGATGACTATTTATAGCCACAAAACCCTAGACCTAGCCGCCATAAATAAATACAGGCTGATTGACTAAAATACCCCAGATGTGAACTCAGCTCTGACTCCACCAGACGTAACCTGCTGACATTTACCTACTCGACATCGCCTGTGCTGCCTTGCTTTGCTTGCGACATTGCCTCACGTGCATTGCCCTCTTGGCATACCTGCGACATTGCTCGGTGACTTGCCTACTGAGAGAGGTCAAGTCACTTTTTCTAACAGTTCGGGTTAGTTTGGAAAGCATGGGTCGGTTTGGGGTTATAACTTATACCCAACCCAAACCAAAATTATTTGAACCCAGTGGTTTAGTTTAATTTGGTTTCAGTTTAGATTCGGTTTGGTTTTAGTTTTAGCCAATCAATTTGTTTAAGAAGCTATTTTCATGACTTAACGATTTTTTCCAATTTACATAAATGATTTAAAATAAAGTGGAACATGAATTACGAAAGGTTTGCCTCAACCTGGAACAAGCCCGGAGGCGATTGGAAGAAGAGGTGGCCATACGCAGATAGAGAGCGTGATGGATTGATGGAGACAATGTTTGAGTGTCGAATTATACAAGTGATGAAAATTGAAAAATGGTTTTAGGTTTATCGTTAGCTTTTCTATACAGTATTGTGAAACTATATATGTTATTGTGTAGAGTAATTAATTCGGGTTGAGTTGGTTAACAATAAAAATAACGAAACTCAAACTATTATAAATCGGTTTGGTTACAAACGAAAACCAATTCAATTGGTTTGTTACTGGTTTGATTTGGTTTTTCGGGTTTTTTGCTCAGCCATAACTGCTACTACAATCAAAGAATTAGAACTTCATCCTCTGAGGCGCTATGTTGCAAGAGTTCTTGACCTTACCCGTTGAGTAAGAGTTAGATTTCTGCGAGCAAATCCGACTTCAACTCCGGATTAGTCGAAACAATTGGTTAGAATCTGGGGCCTTTAAGAAAAAAATTAAAACTTCGTTCTATTAAAAAACATTCCACGTAAACAACAAAAAAATTATATGGAAACAAAATTAACAATAGCTATATATCTATTCCATCTCAGAAAGAAAAGGAAAAAAAGAAAAGAAAAGTTAGCCAAGACGTTTCAAGTTTAGCCAGTCAAGCATGATTACCAAATTTTTTTGTTTTTTTTTAATTAAGGGCATGATTACCAATTTGCATCACCTTGTTTTCCATGAATATTTTTCACGTAAAGAATCCGGATGGTTAATTGTTATCGTTTTCATCTCAAAAAACAATAAAAGTAAATTTTAACATAAATTTTCAACTTTTTCTAGTTCGGAAGAAAAGTTTTCTTTTCCTTGATATTTCTAAACGATGCATTCGAATCTTCAGGAGTTGTCTATCTTTATGCATTAAACCCATATGCTCGTTGATAATGTTCTTTTTTTAGATAATGTTCTTATGAGTTGGGTTATTTTTTGTTCTGGGCGTTTGGTTCTTCTTCTATAACTATGTCAGATTCTGAATCCTCTCTATAAGTTTTTACCGCCTGTTACCTTTGTAGACTCGGTCTCATCATTCAATGTTTATTAATATTAATGTTGTTACTCAGAAAATTGTTGTCATTGTTGGTATCGAAAAAATGCCAAAATTTACGTTAATTGTTGTTATTAATATGTATAATGAGATTGATATATATATATATATATATATATATATATATATATATATATATATATATATATATATGAAGGGGCCCTAATAACATTTTCCTAGGGGCCTACAAAGTTGTTGCGCCGGCCCTGCGACGCAGTGGCGGCGTGGGCGGTGCTAGGTTGCCGGTCTTCTAATAGATTGTTCTTTTTATGTTTGTTTTTGTTGTGTTTTGGGCGAAGTTCGCGGCTTTATGGGCTTCGTAACATTTATTTGTCAATACTTTCTTGCTGAGATCTCCGTTCTTGAAAGTCATTTTTTTTTTTTTTTTTTTTTTTTGTTTCATTCCTCTGTTTTTAGGGTGTCCCGGGCGTTGCTCGGCTATGTCTGGTTGTAATCTGGATTTTTCTTTGTTTTTCCGGCGTTTGTCGGTTTTTCTTTTTTTTTTTATGGGAAAAAAATGAACTCTAATATGTAGGATTGTTTTTAATAATTACATTTCTTATTTGCGAAAATAATGATAAATACTATATGTGCCAATTTTTAACTTTGCAGGATGCGGCATTGGCTCAAACATCCCAAGAGGTCATTATGGATGGTGCCCCCAAGACCCCAGTAAAACCCAGGGGACCTGGCAAAAGTTCTTAATATATTTTATAAATAAATATTAATTTTCCAATTCCCATTGTCGCATTAATTAATTAATTGGACGAAGGTTTTCTTCATCCAGAAAATAACTCGCATTCTCTTGCAATGCTTATGTTTCATATTTCTTCATCTTCTGTACAATTATGGCATGCTATCAGATTTTATGGCAATTCATATGCCGGTCAAAGCGATCTTAAACCTACATACACCTAAAGAGGGCTGCCCCTCTTGATCCAAGAAAATAGACTAATATATGTACTGTTTGTATAGTTTGCTCACCCTTAACTTTTGTATTCGTCTTTTTAAAATTTTCATTCTTATCCAGAGATCACTGCGTCGCGCCAGGTCAAAGCTTCCATCCATGTTCGATCGTCAATGTGTGGTGAAAATGTGGCCAGCTTGACACGTCATAATAATCGTGGCAGCCACATAACCTTTTTTTTTTATAATTTCGGTGTCCGTCAGTAAAATCCAGTGAGAATAACAGTTCTTTTAAAAGGAAAATAACAGGTTACAGGGTTATTTTCGTCACCGGATCAAAACTAAGACTAAAATGCTAACAAGAGCAATTTACAGAACAATTTTTGCAATTTCCCCGGGTCTTTAGTTGTAGTAATTATAGAAACATTCATAGCCAAGTTCAAAGTACGTATCCGTGAGCAAATGAAATTGATACATGCCCAGTGGCCACACCACAATTTAATTTTTTTTTTTCTATAAAAAAAATAAATAAAAACAAACAAACATTGTCAACATTCCTGTATTTATTATTGCTTGAAGAACATGTCAAAGAAAATGACAGGCTTATTCTGCATGCAATCGGTACTTAGCAACAACCGATAGATGTTTGGTTTTGGTTGTAACAAAACCAAAGGTCTCACTCATATCCACATCACTTGGCAGCATGCCATTAGGAAGTTCCCACTTGAAGCAATGAACTAATTGTGCCAACACTAGTCGGAAAACCGTAAGCCCTAACTGCTAACCTGGACATATTCTTCTTCCAGAACCAAACGGTATGAGTCGAAAATCACGTCCTCTAACATCTATCTCGCTTCCATTAAATCTTTCGGGATTGAAGCTGTTCGGGTCCGGCCACACGTTCGGGTCATGCCCGATCGCCCAGAAATTGATGATTATTCGCGATTTACGCTCAATCTGATATCCATCGATCTTGCAGTCCTCGATCGCCTCGTGTGGGATTAGCAGAGGTGCTGCTGGATGGAGGCGCAATGTCTCTTTTACAACTGCATCTAGATACTGCAAGCCCTCCAGGTCTGATTTTTCAACTATTCTTTTCATGCCCACTTTTTCTTGTATTTCTTCTTGGAGTTTTTTCATGGCATTTGGATGCCTAATAAGTTCTGCCATTGCCCATTCTATTGATGTTGCTACGGTCTCCGATGAGGTTGCCAACATATCCTAATCACAATCTCCCCTCTCCACAATGCAATTTCGATTATGTAAATTAATATATATATATATCTCACTATGATGTTGATGCTTAATAAGAAAGAACAAATATATATGAAGAATTTATGTGCATGTTTACTTTATAAGACTTGCAAAAGTTACAGATTTGAAGCCATATATATGTGCAAATTTTTAGAAATTCATGTCATCAGAAACAAATATTATTGCAAGTTATCATTGTTCGATCTCTTGATATCGTGATCTTGTCATAAATGCTTAAGTGTTCGGAGAGATGCATGGTAGTTCAACATGGTATCAAAGCAACGAGGAGGTTGTGAGATCAAACCTCTTTACAAACGCCATTCCAAACTATAAGCTCACAGTCAAGAAAGTGAAAGAAAGAATTTTTAAAGAGAAGGCATTAATTCATTCCATAGATTCTGATAATCAGTACATGTTCTTGGCCGAGTATATACAGCAGAGCAAATTTAACAAACTAAACAGACAAAGAGGCCACCTGGCTATAGTACGGATTATGGAAGCACATGGGCAAAATAGCCAAAACACAAACATACAAATATTAATCTATTATTACTTAACCCCCTCAAACTGTATGGGACTTGTAACACATGGGGTTTGGACTTGAAGTGCTGAAATTGTGTTAAAGACAGAGCTTTGGTGAGTGTGTCAGGCACTTGGTCTTTGAGATGATTGTCGATCAAGAACCCGATTTCTGATAAAATGCTCATATAACTTCACATGTTTAGTTTTAGAATGGTACACAGGATTGGTGTTATCAACCACACTTTGTTTCTTGGAGCTCCATGACACTAAAGAGTCTCTAAGAAACACACAGTAATTAACCTCATGTATATCTCCTGTCATAAAGGCAGCATACCCAATCAGCATCTGAGTAGCCAACAAGAATCAAAGAATACCTATATAGGACTGAAGTTTACACCATGATATAGCGTGTCACTGATGTACCTTAGAAGACTTTTCAAAGCCTGCCAATGAATAGAGGTAGGGCAATACATAAACTGACTTAAATGATTTACAACAAAGTTCATGTCTCGTCTTGTTAGAGTCATGTTAAGTCCTCCTATGAGACTTCTATAGATAGTAGGGTTAGCAAAAGACTCTCATTGTGTTGGCAGTAACTGAGTCCCTGCTATCATAGGTGTAAGGCATGGTTTAAGGTGCTCAAACTTGCCTTTTTTAGATGGTGGTAAGCATAATGTCACTAAGACAAGTATAAACCAGTCTGATCTCACTTAGCTTCCATTCCAAAGAAGTGTGATATAGCTTAAGATCTTTGAAAGAAAAAGTGGTGTTGAGTTCTTTGCACAAACTTCTTGATCAACAACCACTAAATTCCATGTGACCAGGTTATCATCATGCTTGGCTATGCTTGTCTTTTGAAAAATGAACAAGGAGGTGTGCAGTGGGATGATGATGAAAACCCCAAGCCAACATATGAGATTTCGGGACTTCAAAGCGGTATCTCGGAGCTTGTTTGAGGCCATGCAAGGATTTATTTAACACCGCAAACATAATGTGATTTACGTGGATCAACAATGCCCTCGGGTGACTCACGTAGACAACTTGACCAGGTTCCATTTAAAAGGCATTATCTTTATCTTCCTAATTTATGGACTAGTCAAACTTACCACATTAGCAAGAACAACCACTAATAGTGGACACCTAGCCACAAGACCAAGGTCTCGTTAAAGTCTATCCTATAATTTTGATGGAACCATTTGTCTACAAGCCTAGCTTTGAACTATAGGACAATCCCATTAGGCTTCAATTCTACTTTAAATTTCCAACGATTTCCAACTATCACCAACATGTTGAAAGGGCACTTATTCTCAAGTCATCTAAGACATTTGGGCTCTGTTTAGTTTGATTAGGTTGGAGTTGAATGAATTCGGAGAGATAAAGTGAAATAATGATTATAAAGTTGAATTCTTGTATTGAAATTTGTTTAGATGAAGAAATGATTGGTGAGAGAAATTTTAATGAAATAAAATAAAGTGAAATAATGATTAGAAAGTTGAAATCTTGTATTGAAATTTGTGTAGATGAAGAAATGATTGGTGAGAGAAATTTTAATGAAGTATTATATTGATAAAGTAATGGTTAAATAGTATAGTGAGTGAATAAAGTGAATTGATTAATATTATTTTATTTGTTGATGGTGAAATGATTGGAGAGATAAATTATAATAAAATAATAGAATTAATAAAATAATGGTAAATAAGATAGTGTTGTGATTAAAATATTGAGTTGTATCCAAATGGATCCGACCCCAACCGAAACCAAAATGAGCACAGAGGGGTTTAGTAGGAACATAAAAAATTAGATTTTTGGTGTCAGCACTGTAAGTCTTTGGTGTGAAGATGACATTTTTAGACGTAGTTTGCATGTGATAAGTGGGTTGAGCTACGAGTTTCTAGAGGGGAACATTAGGTTGGACTGTGACATTTAACACGGGAACATGTGTGTGATCATGTGAGTGTGGAGTGTTGGACTCATTTGGTGATGTACTAGATGAAGGTGAGCAAGAGGTCAAGATAGGTGTTGAGGAGAGGATCTGAGAGTTCACTCTGCAGGCAGTTGTGATTTGGAATGTGGTGAATAGTGTGGTGAAGGGTGTGAAACAGAATCTGGAACTGATGAAGAGCCTCCATTGCAGACATGTATGTTGGTTGTGTCTGCAGCAAATGTTGTTGGATTTGTGTTAGTTGGACGTGTGATCAAAAATGGAAAAAATTTAACACGTGGATCAATGTGCACAGATCTATGGGGCCCACTTTTAAATCCATGTTTAAAGGGAAACACTTCCTAATTAAAAACAACATATCTTTATAAATACACTCTTCTTGTCTAAGCACTTATAACCTTTGTGGGTAGGGCTAGTCCATAGATAAACACATTATGTTGTATGGAAATGAAACTTAATTGTTTGATAATGTCTGAGATTGGGGTAACAAGCACACTCAAAGGTTTTATAGAATGTGTGGTCAGGTTTGGAATTGTAAAGAACTTCAATGGGAGATTTGCCGGTTAACACATGGTTGGAAGTACATTTATGACAGAGGTAGCTTTCTAAGAAACTATCCCACCAAAAGGATAAAGGTAAGGAGGATTGGGCAAGGAGAGGTAGACCTAATTCAGTGATGTGTCTGTGCTTTCTTTATGCACTGCCATACTGACAACGTGCATGAGGGCAAGGATGTCAGAAAATAACACTTTGTATTTACAAGAAGGGGGTTAGGGTTCTATTCATCCCTCCAAACTGACTGCACACATTTGATAGGCGTAGAGAACTGTTATTCCGCTAGGGTTTTGAAGTTTGTAAAAGTTTCAAAGGCATCGGACTTGGACTTTAGTGAGTAAATCCAAGTAAACCTAGAGTGATCATCATGAAGAGTATGTAATAAGAGTAACCATCAATAGATTTAACTAGGGCAAGACCCACAAGTCGGTATGAATTAGTTCAAGAACATATTAAGCATGAGAATTAGACAAAGTATAAGGAAATGGCACATGCCGTGCCAAGTAACGAGACTTCACAAAACTCAAGATTTACACTAAATAACACATTACATTGAATTAAAACATTGTTAAGAATAGCATCGGAAGGTGGCATAGTCTCCATGCCACAATTTTGGATTACAAACTTTTCTAACAAGCGAGGAAGTTGAGTAACTTTAGGAGTCTTGAGCGGGGTTGAAGTATTTTTGGATTGATAGTAGGTCTTGGTAGGATCAAGCATTTGGTACAAACCATCCTTGAGAATTTCTCTCAACAGGGTGTTGCATGCTACATTGTCCTTATGAGAACAACGGAAGAGTCAAATTGACCAACAATGAGCTATATATAGAAAGAGATAAAGCACTTAGCATATTTTTATTAATGGTAAGCACGTGCAATAAATGATTTATGTGTAAATGTGTGTGATAGGTGGGCATTTTACGGTAACCAATCTTTGGAAATAGGTAGAAGTTCACCATTACTTAATACTAGTCCTTGAGATTCTCCATAACCATAATGATGTGAAGGTTGTTTATGTCGGAAGTGACATGGTTTGTGGCTCCATTATCAAGATACCATATGATGTCTCCAACAATCTAAGGTGAGGCCAAGCATGCAAACTATTGTTTGGGTGGTCCATTGGAAACATTGTTGTTGAAATCATCTCATACCTACGCCATGATATTGTAGCAACGTGACCCGGCTTTGCCATAGACACCATCACACCATTCTGTTTCTAGGATTTCCTCTACCACCTCTAGTATTTCCTCTTAAACTACCTCATCTCGCCTCTAGTATTGTTGTTCTGAAGCCAGGTCATGCCCCTTCATCCTTTTTCTTTTGTTGATTAGTATTTACGGGCGGGAGTTGGGAACACCGGGTCATATGTGTAGAAATGAGTACCACATCAAAAGATGTTCTATGATTCAAGCGAGCAATGAGTGTCTTATGTGTAAGTAACTAAGACCGGACTTTAAGCCATGTAAGGGATCCAACTTTTGATGTTATATTAACAATGGTTGACTCGTAATCCTTATCGAGTCCTCTGAATATTGCTAGTATCAACTAAGATTTGGATATTGGATACCCAGCAGAGGCTAACTTATCGGAGTAAGACTTCATCTCAATCAAGTAATCTTCCATATATGTGGAGCCTTTTGATGCTTTGGTAAGGGCATCTTTGTACTCCAACATTTTGGCTTCAGACTGACTATTAAAGTGACTCTCAATGGATTGCAAAATCTCTTTAGCAGTATAGAAGCCAACAACTTCGAGAAGGGCCTGCTCTGTAATGGAGCTCAATAATTATCCTATCAAAAGTCGATCCATTGTGTTCTAGGTTTCAGAAACATGCACCGATTGAGCAGAATTAGGGTAGAGCTGATCTCAATCTGAGAAGGGGGATTCCTAATGAGGCCATCCTCTAGTTTATGTCCTCGTATTATGGTAAGAACAATATAACGCAGTAGGAGGTAATTGTTTCTATCTAGTTTCACAGTGTAGGTTTGAGCCAAATTGATAGTGAAAGGTGGCGGAAAAGGAGAAAACATAGCGAAATTAGATTTGAACAGTGATGATGACTGCTCTAAGGATGAAATATTCCTGAAAGGAGCAGCAGATTGGGTCCATGCATCCATGGAAAGAGTGGGTGTCGAAAGAAGCGACGTTCCAAATACGCATGATTGACTCTGAATTCAAGTCGAAGAAGCTCCCGGTGTGAATCCAGCACCCTCAATGGCTGATCTGGTTCGTCCTGCCTCGGATGGGGGAATCGAGGTCTCAGTTCTAGCAATCGGAGCTCCTAATGTTGCTATAGAGGTAATCAGAGCTTCACCAGCTTCCATGGCGTGTGCCGTCGCTCTGATACCAAGTCAAGAAAATGAAAGAACGAACATTGAAAGAGAAGGCATTGGATTCATTCCATAGATTCTGATAATTAGTAGATGTTCTTGGCCGAGTATATACATCAAAGCAATTCTAACAAACTAACAGACAAAGAGGCCACCTGGCTACAATACAGATTCTAGAAGCACAAGAGCAAAATAGTCAAAAACACAAACATACGAATATAAATCTAATATTACTTAACACTCACATTTGATGTGGCGTGTCAAAACATATAAATGTTAATATCTACCTTCCATCAACTTAAACATTTTAAAGAGATGTTCATTCAAGAATATGTAGTGCACAAATGTATTATCTTATAAGCGTTGTATACAAGTTGTACCACGTATCATGCATTATGTTAATCCATTTTACACTTCTACACCTATAGCAAAGACGTAATTGGTGAAAAAATAAAGTTAACCGACAAATCATGAAACTTGGTGGAACGGTTATGTCATTAAAAAAATCATGTGTGTTGTTCCTCTCGACTTAAGGCCTATAAAACACTCTAACTCGTGTCATCCTTGGCTCATACAAGTTAAAACTACCTAAGAGGTCCCTAGGGACGTAATTAATATTTGTTGAATAGTTTGAGTGTTGTAATGAAAGTCTAGCTTTATGTTGGAACACAGGGATTCCAATTCTATAAGGGTTTCCCTTTCGACAATATGAGTCTAAGGGCACTTGTACGGATATGGTCTAATTTACACCATCAAAATAATATAAAATAATACATATTTCTATTATACAACATCTCAATTCAAAACACTCCACACCAGCATTTCTATCCATTTATCTATAACATTAAAATATTTATTTTAGATATAAAACACCTAAAGGACATCTACTACAAGTGCCCTTTAGGTGTTTCTATATCTAAAATAGAAATAGAAAACAAAAAAACTGGTACAAATATGACCTACAGCAGATGGGCTATACCTAAAAATATTTAGGTATGGTGAATAGTGTTGTTCTCGTATCCAACCTATTATTAAGTTGTACCAGGCAGTGCAGATGTGGTTCACCATCTGCATGATTTTCAGTACATACTCTTACATAAAATATATCTAAATCTTTTAACAAATTAAATAAGTAATCTAAAACGAAAAGAGGTATTAAAGGGCAATGTGGATATGTTAAAAATACTGAGTAGCCCCTTAGTCTGTATGTTGCTGGCATACGAGGCATTGTTTTTAATTTTTAGAGATGGAGAGATATTTGATAAAATGAGAATAGTAGTTCGAAGTTTTTCCTACTATGGTTTTGTTGGGGACTTGGGGACATTTATAGTCCCTCCCAATATGAGAAAATTAATGGGGGCCTTACACGCGGCAAAACCATATAATATTACCGGTTTTGCCACGTGTCGGCTTATGATTTGTTCATTGGCTGGTATTCAAGTGTCCCTACCCACGTGGCTAATCATCAAAGTCTTTGGAAATATTCCCCTTTTTACTGTTGTACAATAGTGCATGTCGGGTTCTTTTCACTGCTGAGCAATAGTAAATGCGTTATTTATTTTAACCTTTCTGCTTTAGCAACTATTGTTTCTTCCCCAATCATTACATCCTTGAAAAAAACCCTAGGTTACTATTCAAAAATTGACCTTTTTTACTGTAGCAATTGATCGGAACGGTGAAAAATTTGCATTTTTTCCGATTAATTGTTTTTGTGTTGAAATTATTGGAAAAGCATCTACAACAGTATGGAAATTCCAATAGCTGAATCAGTTTCTGGTGATTATGAGACTGATTGTACTGATATAAAGTCAGGATCTGCAGTTGTGTCTGTGAAGTTAAAATACCCTAGTTTTATTGACAGGGCTTTCAACAAGATGAAGAATCTTTCTGTAATGATTGATAGTTGTCTCTTGATGTACAGGCCTCAATGCCCAATGAACTCCGAAGGATGTGTTAGGGTTAGAGTTTTTGACAACAGGCTATGTGAACCTGATTGCAAACATGCTGAGTTTGTTTTCCCAGTATCTTGTTGTTTAAATATGACCTATTTTGGTAATGCCTATGCCAGTTTAAACGACAAGGAATGTCCTTGGTCGATTACCTATGTTTTGGAGAATGCTAATATTAAGGCTGATGTGAATTACTGTAAAATGAAAGCTTTTTTAAAGCTTTCAACATCGAAGAGGCCCAATGAATTAACATTTAGAGGTCCAGTAATTGACATAAAGTCTAAAATTTTCAGCAGAGATAATGTTGATGTATGGCATTGTGGGTTTAAAAAACCCACTCTAAGTCGTTGTCTTAGTGCTCGAGCTGACCACATTGGAAAGCCCAAGGCTATTACATGTGGCCCTGGAGATGCGTTTTCAGATAGCAGATCATCGTTTAGTCATTTGGAGAGGCCCAGTATCTGTGACAACGCAAACAAGCCCTCATCTTCAATTAACTGTTTATCTGAAACAGTTGGTTCTAAATCCAGTGTTGGGCTTATCGCAGTGCAGATCCAGCCCAACTTTCCAGAAGAAGATGTGAAGAAGAATCTTTTGGAAGCAGAAAAAAATAAAATTAAATTTGGGATTGCGTGCACATAAGCTTAAGCAAACGTAATATATAAATATACTTTTTGACTATTTAGTCTTTCAGTCATTGCATGGAAGAAATCAGTGTAAGTTATAATTTGTGGCTTATTATCTGTTTATTCACAACGTTGTTAAATTTAATAACTGTTTTAAATGGGTTCACGTATATTCGATGTGGACGAATATCCCACGAATTGGGAAGGGTTAAGAGCGATGTGCGTAGATCTTTGGATTTCGTCACAATTGGCACACTTAAGGGCCTGTCAAGAGACAGGGGAGAAATTTGTCTGCCAAGGCCATTTGTTCATGGATCGGAGGAATCCGTTTACATTAATGCAAAGGTTGGCTAAATTTACGTCTTTGTTAACCGCATGTTTAACGAAGCGAAGTGTAAGTATTTTATTAAGAAGCTGAAGCGGGTAGATGTTCAAAGTTTGAGTTATGTCAACATCAAACAGGAAAATGAGGGAGTATCTAGCAAGCACCAGGAGGAATGCGTATGCAAGTTTAAAGAGGAATCTGTTTGGAATAGCTCCTAGATATTCTTATAGGCCTCCATCTAGGAGGCCACCTGTTTTTTATAAAAAAAAACCTTTTTTTAGGCAGAAAAGACTTTCTGAGAGGAGATTGTTAACAATTCATGACAAACTTACAATTGAAAACACAGGTGAATGTAAGCTCTTGAATAATATAAGTCAAGGGACTAGTTCTGATCAGAGGCTTGGTCATGATATTAATTTGTATGGAATTAACTCCATTAATGTTTGTTCATGTGCCCACATAAGATCATCCTTGTCTATATGGTTACCCAATATCAATTGCAAATTATAATAATTTACCATAAATAAATTTTGATCCGCCTTGATCTTTGAGTTCTGAGGATGTTTACAAATGTTGTCCATCCAGGCTTTGAATTCGAGTTGAATTCTCGCCATTTTGAATTTCTGCGGCATATTCCGAGTTCCTTAATTGAGTAGCCCGGATGAGCGGCTGCTCGGTGCACACTGGAGAGGAAATCGGCTTTGGATGTGGACTCGTTTATTATTGTTGTCCATATCTCATCTCTATTTTTTTTGGGGGTTTTTCTTCCATCTTTAAAAACCCCCCTTTCCTCAAATACCCTTCCTTTTGCGATGTAATCTGCAACATTCGCATCGCTTTTTGCTATCTGGGTATTTGGGTGATACGATTGTATCCCATTAGGTTCTTTGATATCAAAGAACCTAATGTCTCTCGTATCCAACCTATTATTAAGTTGTACCAGGCAGTGCAGATGTGGTTCACCATCTGCATGATTTTCAGTACATACTCTTGCATAAAATATATCTAAATCTTTTAACAAATTAAATAAGTAATCTAAAACGAAAAGAGGTATTAAAGGGCAATGTGGATATGTTAAAAATACTGAGTAGCCCCTTAGTCTCACATATGTTCTTTGGCATACGAGGCATTGTTTTTAATTTTTAGAGATGGAGAGATATTTGATAAAATGAGAATAGTAGTTCAGAAGTTTTTTCCTACTATGGTTTTGTTGGGGACTTGGGGACATTTATAGTCCCTCCCAATATGAGAAAATTAATCTGGGCCTTACACGCGGCAAAACCATATAATATTACCGGTTTTGCCACGTGTCGGCTTATGATTTGTTCATTGGCTGGTATTCAAGTGTCCCTACCCACGTGGCTAATCATCAAAGTCTTTGGAAATATTCCCCTTTTTACTGTTGTACAATAGTGCATGTCGGGTTCTTTTCACTGCTGAGCAATAGTAAATGCGTTATTTATTTTAACCTTTCTGCTTTAGCAACTATTGTTTCTTCCCCAATCATTACATCCTTGAAAAAAACCCTAGGTTACTATTCAAAAATTGACCTTTTTTACTGTAGCAATTGATCGGAACGGTGAAAATTTTGCATTTTTTCCGATTAATTGTTTTTGTGTTGAAATTATTGGAAAAGCATCTACAACAGTATGGAAATTCCAATAGTGAATCGGTTTAGTGATTATGAGGGCGATTATCTTGATATAAAGTCGAGGATCTGCGATTTATGTCTGTGAAGTTAAAATACCCTAGTTTTATTGACAAAAAACACTCCTTCTTATTAGATTTTAATGAATAGGTAGATTTGCTGAATGAGAAGCATGGTTTGAGCATGTAAATGTGATAAATAATGTAATATGTTGTTGCAGATAAAATTGAGTCTATTTCAGCATGTAAATGTGTGAGGAAAATTGTTTTTTTGCCATGGAAAGTTAATACACTTTGCTTATATTGATATGTTATTATTGTGATGATACACATGTTGAACTCTGTTGTATTTTTTGTCAGCTATGATTGCATTGTCAGTTCATTAGAGAATGAAGGTAGTGGCAATGATGTCACTGCATATACAATTAAAGAATTGATACAATGACATTGATGTCGCTGCATATACAATTTGATACACAAATTTGGTAACTTTGTAAAATAAATGTAGTGTCATTGACATTAGGGGTGTAATCGAGTCGAGTCGATACTCCCGAGGGCTCGACTCGACTAAAAAAGTTGGGCTCGATCAAGCCATAAAAAGGCAAGACCGAACTCGACTCGCTAAGTACTCGATATAGCTCGACTCGGCTCGTAAGCTCGATTATTTTTTTTGAATTCATTTAATTTTCAAAAATATAACAACATCGAGCTCGACTCGTCTAATAGTGGTCAATACATCGCGGTTGTTAGTGCATCGCGGTGTCACTTCATCGCGGTCTACATCGCGGTGTCTCTACATCGGGGGTGGTCATTGCATCGGGGGTGGCCACTACATCACGGTAGTCAATGGATCAGGAGTGGTGAATACATCGCGATGGTCACTGCATCGAAGGTGGTCACTGCATCGGGATGGTCACTGCATCGCGGTGGTCAATGCATTAAGATGGTCACATCATCGCGGAGGTGAATGCATCACGGTGTCTCTGCATCGCGGCATCTCTGCATCGCGGTGTCTCTGCATCGGGGGTGGTCACTGCATTTAGGTGTCTTTGCATCGGGGGTGGCCACTGCATCGTGGTGGCCATTGCAGCACGGTGGTCAATGGATTGGGGGTGGTCAATGCATCGCGGTGGTCAATACACCGCGATGGTCACTGCATCGGAGATGGCCACTGCATCGAGATGGCCACTACATCGCGGTGGTCAATGAATCACGGTGGTCAATGCATTGGGGTGGTCACTGCATCGCAGTGGTGAATGCATCGCGATGGCCACTGCATCGCGGTGTCAATGCATCGGGGTGGTCAATGCATCGCGGTGTCACTACATCGCGGCTATCAGTGCATCGCGGTATCACTCCATCGAGGTGTCTCTGTATCGCGGCGTCTCTACATCGCGGTGTCTCTGCATCGGAGGTGGTCACTGCAGTGCGGTGTCTTTGCATCGGGGGTGGTCACTGCATTGCGGTGGTCACCGGAAACAAAACCTTTTTTAGCGTCCAGAAAAAAAAATTATCGTCCGCAAAAGAAAAAGAAAAAAAAAAGAAAATCAGCTTTTTTTTCCAATTAATTAGGTGTAGTTTGGTCTATGTACTAATTTTATGTCATTACTCCTTATAACCAATTAAGATTTAAATGTGTCATATTTGCCAAATTAAGTCTAATATGTGTTACAGGTAGAGTCATCCAGGCAGGTTATGAAGCCTATGGCACATGTACCAATATGGAAGCGGAAATTCATGCTATGAAAGGTTGTATTGATAAGTGTGTTAACAAAGAAAATTACTCCCTTCATATGGAAGTTGATTCTCAGGTGCTTGTGAATATGATTCTTGGCCTTAATGCCATCCCATGGAAATATTTGGATGAGATCACTGAGCTGCAAAGTCTTTTAAAAAAGTATTAAATCAACCTTACTCACGTGCATCGCGAAGGTAATGTTGTGGCCAATCATTTAGCTAAATTGGGTAGCACTCCCCAATCTACCATGGAGTTGGATTGTCTCAACCTTCCTAATGTTATTGGTCTTCTTGTTTTGCGGGATACTCTTCAATTGCCTGTGCTTAGAGCTCATTGAGCAACTTTTCTCTCATTGGATGCAATAATAGGTTTGTTTTTTGGTGGTTTGTAGATCACACTTTTTGTTCTTAGATAGGGTTTGCCAATGTATAGGGTCTATACTCTTTCCCTAGCACCCGTTTTTTTTCCACACCGGGTTTTGCGGACTACGGTTTTAAGGAGGTAGGACTATACATTAATGACACACTGGGTGTTTGAGGAGACCACGGAGGCACAAACCTTGTAATCTTTGTTTTTAATGAATAAAATTACAGGTTTGGTTAAAAAAAAGTCTAATATGTGTCATTCTGGATCATTGACCCAAAAATTATACATTATATGTGTTTTCTTATAATTTTTAAAGATTTTTCATTTAAAGCGACGGACTTGTCATCACATTAAATCACTTTTTTCTTTATATTATTTAATTAAATTAATATTTTCTTGTAAACTTTTTTTAAAACTCCAACATATGTATATAAAAATTCAATTAATTGTGATTTCTTTTTTAATAATTGATAAGCGGATTTTCTACGGTCCGGTCGATCAAGTAAAAACTCGAAACCTTAACAAAATCTACTTTCTAACCGGCGAGGACCGGGTCGATTGTAGGATAGTGCTTGAGAGTCCGAGGTCGAACCCACAGAGATTGGCTTTTGAGTACCACAGATTGACTTAACACTCGATTCGAGTCAAGCGTATAGGTGTGAAGTTATACTATTGCGTAAAGAGAGATTTCACTACTCGAAATTCTAAACAATTAAAAGAGGTATGGCGAACTACGATCCAACGGATTACTTGACCCTCGAAAAGATTACCCGGGAGTGTGCCTTACTCTACCTTGCCATCTAGCGATAACTCATAGGACAAACCCGTGTTTGAACTGGACTTGATGACTAGGCGTCAATCTAGTACACGGGTAGGTGTCAAACTACCTTTCAAGTCCAAAATCTCTACGGTCCCGAAACCCCGTTCCCACACGTCGCCGCAACATATATTTATAAGCTAAGTGTGTGCAATGGTGAACTAGGTGATCAATCTAGCTCAAAAACGATTCAAACAAGTTTCAAGATGCGGATTATCAATTAGAACGTATAAATTATGCGCTACACTACCTCCCGGTTCATTTCTCTAATGGTGTTTCACCCGCATTCACATAGTTCAACCATACAGAGATTTAGCTACTCATAATCGAAGCTAAACAATAAAAACGGAAGAAGAACATCACAACAACAATAAAATAATAAAAGAACATACTTACTTTACTCAACTTGAAGGAGGTGGCAAATGTGCTTACAAAAGATCGAATCTTGACAATCGAAATGTTAGAGATCGAAGATTTAAGTTGTACAATCAAAGAGAGGATTGAAAGACGATTCTAATGATATATAGCACTAATTCTAACTCCTAAAGATGAAGAAAATCGCCTCAAATCGCCTAAAAACCTACTCTCTCCTCTTTTTCTCTGTAATTTTGTGAAGAAATGAAATGAGCTGCTTTTATAAATTCGACGGTTCAAACGCACGCGTTTGAATGGTTCAAACGTCGTTTAGCTTCATTTACGGCGGGACGACTTCCTTCACTTTGGAGCGCACGTTTGGAAAGTCAAGCGTGCGTTTGGATTGCTTGGAACATACGTTTGGAAGGAGTTTTAAACCGGCGTTTGGAAGGTGAAACTCTGTTCGACTCTGGCAATTATGGAACGCTGGTTTGGGCCTAGAACGCCAGTTTGGGACATGGAACGCACGTTGGAAGGGTCCAAACGTGCGTTTGGACCCCTGTGGCCCCAAAACTTCATTCTTTTCCTCCTTTGACCTCTGTTCTTGCCCCGAGCACATCTAACCTCAATAATTCTCGTCTTCCGGGCTCTCGAGACACCCTAGTCCTGCATCCATATGGAAACAACAAACAAACGTGTAACCCCACAAACTACGGGTGCTCAGGAAAAACGAGTATGAAATGTTAAAATACGATCGAGTTTACGGAAAACCGACAGTCACTCGACGTGCAATAAAAACCTCATTTCATACTCCAAATATGGTCTAAACTAACCCGAATCATGCCAGAAATGTGATAATCGTGGGCTAAACTGTACATAAATGTACAGTAAAGTTGGTTCCTATCACCACCCCACACTTAGCCTTTACTCGCCCTCGAGTAAAATAGGCGTTCAAACATACCAAGGAATCAACTTTACGGTACATGCATGTGTTTCAAAATATCGAGGTAAAAGGAATTTAACTAAGTGAATGTATTACCTTGACTCTACCAGGATCGTGACACGGAGTGAGTGTGTGTTGAATGACGGCGACTTGTGCTTATCGATTTCCGGCTTGGAATACCGGACAAATAAATTTACACAATCCTGCCGCTTCCTAGAATCTCCACTAATCGGGATTAACCAAGGTTAAACACGGTCCATCGGGACTTGAATGGTTATAACGTTAGGCTCGGGAGAGGGCTAACCGAAAGGATAATTTGGGAACTGGAGAAGAGAAAATACGAGTGAACCAAATCAACAAGTGTATCTCCTCCTTGCAACCATACAAATCAACACCAAACTCCTCCGATCATCAAACAAATCAAAACAACTTCCAAACTCAACATTATAAAGACAAACAATACACGTCCACACAAGGCTTTCTTTGACTCAACACTTATTCACTTTATTCAAACTTTTATTTCACTTCTTTTTCTTTTCTTTTCACCTTTTTTTTTCATTTTTCATTTTTCATTCTTTTTCTTTTTCAACTTTTCTTTCTTTTCTTCTTTGAACCAAAGGCCTTATAAAAAAAAATCACCCGAGCTCCTCCCCTTTTTATAGCTCTAAAACTGAGGAAACAACAACCCGACTCAAAGACAACATCTCCCCCCACCCCACACTTGCCTTGTCAAGTGTGGTTTAACAAGAGACTAAGTCCACTCGTAGGGTCAAATGAAGGGAATGTGACCAAAATAAGGCTCAAGGGTAGGTTTCTGACTAAGTAACGAAACGGCTATAAAGCGAATGGTGGTCGGACCATTCTATCAAGGCTGAGAGGGGCTACGAAGGTCAAACATTCGGCTCAGGCTTATTTGGCTAAAGTAGGGTAAAAAAGAACGCCAAAACTGTCATCCCGTGTTCCTACCAAGGCCAATCCTTCTATTTCGCCTCGAAACTAGGGGTACAGGTGTGTAAAGTAATCGTGATAAGCAAAAACGTCGTCAAACGTGTACTAAAAAGTGTTCCGTATCATGACAATATAGACTCACTGTGAGACATTCACAAAACTAAAGACCTTTCACCACTCAATTGTGAGCGACATGCATATAACGTGGTGTTAAAATCTTGGAAAAGTTTGAAAAAGCGGCTAAAAATCGACTTCGAAACGAGTAAAAACCAAGTTTATCACATCACGGCATAATACTTTTAAGAACAAGCGAATAAGCTAAGTCGTCTCCCCCTTTTAAAGTGAAGCACCGTCCTCGGTGTGTGAGCGAAGGAAAAAGAAAGACTTAGCTTATGAGCCCGGCAAAACGGCGCGATCAAGTCCCGTAACGGTCGTGAAAGTAGTCCATCCCGAATCCCTAGTCATTGAAAACATCCAAGAAATACATGCACGGGACATGGTCCGCGTGCCAAAACATAAAATATGGGGGATTCCGGGGATAATAAAAAGAACGACCTCGTCACGTCAGAAAACTTGAACAAGTATGTCACAAAGATAGTTAAATATGATTCAAACATACAATAACAACCAATCACGTCCAAACGTGCCCAACACAAAATCCACAAATCCAAGACAAGTCACATGAGGCATGAAAAGATGAAAAGTACGTGCCTTATGGCTAAAACAGCAGGGCAAAAGAAAGTAGCAATAAAACCACCGCAAAACAAGCAAAACGGAGAAACGGGTGGGTTGCCTCCCACCAAGCGCCTTTGTTTTACGTCGTTGGCTCGACAAAGATGACTTATACTATATCGGTTTTCAAAATTATACCACCGATACGGGCGAGGAAAGCGAGGTGTAGAAAGAGAAACGAACGGTGAGTTATAAGGTGAAAATGTCATGCATTGGAGTCCATGACAGACTAAACACTTGGCTTCCTCTATCTTAGGATCCTCCAAAATCACCACTTGAGAGCTTCATCAAGCGGTAACTTTTCATACTTCTTCAAACGAAGGCCATTTGTGATTGAAGTCCCATGCTTGGGGTGCTTTATTTCTACAGACCCCGAGTCAAAAATCCTCTCAATCGTGTAAGGTCCGACCATCGAGACTTCAACTTTCCCGGAAAAGATGCAAGCGAGTATCATACAACGAACCTCATCTCCTACCTCAAACTTCTTTGGCTTTATCAATTGATCATGGAGAAGCTTGGTTTTCTCTTTGTATCTTGCCGAACAATCATAGGCGCGTAGTCGAAACTCCTCCAATTCAACTAAGCTGAACCATCCTTCTCTCTCCACTAAGAGTCTCGTCCATATTTAACTCTTTAATAGCCCAATGCGCTCATGCTCAACTTCCACTGGTAAATGACACGTTTTTCAAAGACGATCATGTGCGGCGACATACCAATTGGAGTCTTGAATGCGGTTCTGTGAGCCCAAAGAGCGTCATCCAACTTTTTTAGACCAACTCTTAGAATTTCTATCAACAGATTCGTTCAAGAATCCTTTTAATACCTCGGTTTGAAACCTCCACTTGGCCACTCGTTTGAGGGTGATAGGCCGTTCCCAACTTATGAGTCACCCCATACTTAAGAAGTAGCTTATCTAAGTCTCTATTCGCAAAATGAGTGCCATTGTCGAAAATGATAGTTCTAGGTACTCCAAACCGTGTGAAAATGAACTTTTAGAAACTTAATGACCACGTGTCTGTCATTAGTGGGGTTGCAATCGCTTCTACCCACTTCGAGGCGTAATCACAAGCTACCAAAATGAACTTGTTGCCAAAGAAGAAGGATAGGGTCCCACAAAGTCTATTCCCCAAACGTCGAAAACCTCACAAACAATGATAGGTCGTTGAGGCATCTCATTTTTCTTAGAAATTCTCCCGAACGTTGACACGCGTCACGAGTTTTTACATAAGCATAGGCATCCTTAAAATTGTCGGCCAATATAGCCCGCTTTGCAAAACCTTCAATCACGGTCCTTTGTCTGAGAAATGGCCCCGGCCTCTCTATCATGGCAAAAGGATAACACGCTCAATCTCTCGCCCTCGCTTATACATCTTCTCGAGCGCCATCGGCACACACAATCGAAACAAGTAGGGATCCTCCCAAACGAAGTATCTAGCCTCACTCACTAACTTCCTCCTCTGATTCTCGTCTAACTCCGACTCGATAAATCCACTTTCCGGGTAATTCACAATCGGTGCAAACCACGGAGCTCCTCCTTTCCTTTCTTGAAAAATTCCCTCGTTTTCCGGTAACATAGTGTTTACCACAAAAAGTCGCTCATCCAAAAACGAGTCATCTATTTCAACCCTTTCTGATTCATCACCCTCAACTGGCTCAATCCGACTAAGATGATCGGCTACCACATTCTCACAACCTTTACGGTTTCTAATTTCCACATCGAACTCTTGAAGGAGCAAAATCCATCTCAACAAACGCGGTTTCGCATCCTTCTTAGCGAACAAATATTGCAGCGCTGGAGTGGTCCGTATGGACAATCACTTTAGACCCCACCATATAGGATCTAAACTTGTCGAAAGCAAAACTACGCCAACAATTCTTTCTCGTCGTAGTGTAGTTAGTTTGCGCGGATTCAAGGTGTGACTTGCATAATAAATCGGTCGAAACAACTTATCCACCTTTTGTCCTAACACTGCCCCTACTGCCAAATCACTAGCATCGCACATGACCTCAAACTCTTGCTCCCAATTTGGAGCTATCAAAATAGGAGGCTCAGTTAAAAGCTTCTTAATCTCCTCGAAAGCTTCCACACACTCGTCATCAAAAGTCACATTTACTCCCTTCTTCAATCTAGAGGTAAGAGGTGTAGCCTTTTGGGCAAACTTAGGGATAAATCTATGATAAATCCCCGCATGTCCCAAGAAAGATCTTAACGATTTCAAATTAGTAGGCATAGGCAACTTAGAAATAGCATCTACCTTAGCCCTATCAACCTCTATCCCTCAATTTGAAACCTTATGACCTAGGACAATTCCTCTCGATCACCATAAAATGACACTTCTCCCAGTTCAAAATCAAATCGGTCTCCTCACACCTAGCGAGTACCTATCTGTATTAGCCAAGCATGCATCAAAAGCGTCCCCAAAGACTGTAAAATCATCCATAAACACCTCCATACACTTATCAATCAAATCAGCAAAAATGGCAAGCATGCACCTCTGGAATGTCGCGGGTGCGTTACACAACCCGAAAGGCATTCTTCGAAATGCAAAAGTGCCATAGGGACAAGTAAACGTGGTCTTTTCTTGGTCATTGACATCGATGTGAATCGATAATAACCACTAAATCCATCGAGAAAACAATAAAATGCATGACCAAAGAAGCTTATCTAACTCTTGATCAACAAGCGGGAGTGGGAAATGATCCTTCCTAGTCTTTTCATTCAACATGCGAAAATCAATGCGGACTCGATGACCCGATGAATGAGCGTGCTGAAAAAGATTCACCTTGCTCATTTGTTAGCACCGTAATGCCGCCTTCTTAGGTACCACATGTGTGGGACTCACCCACTCATTTGTCGAGATGGGGTAGATGATGCCCAACGTCAACATCTTCACCACTTCCTTTCTTACCACTTCCAGTAAATGTGGGTTTAGTCTCCTTTGCGGTTGGCGCCTCGGTCTCGCCCCATCCTCGAGGATGATTTTGTGCTTACATATGTCGGCACTAATCCCTTGATATCCACCATTTTCCATCCAAAAGCTCGTTTCTCTTCTTCAAGACTTGAACTAGCTTTACTTCTCGCAAGGTTGTTAGTGAAGCGGATATAATAACGGAAGTAAATCACTACCTTCAAGAAAAACATATTTGAGGTGTTGAGAGCGGTTTCAATTCCAAATCCGTCGGTGGTTCCTCAATGGATGGCTTTGGCATATCCTCTGGCGAACCAAGATCCAGTTTCTTAGTCCAAATAGCTTCCATGAACTCGCCCGCCTCGAGATGCATGGCATAAACTCGCATCACCCGGCTGTCGTCGGTCACCTTGCATGATTGCATCAAGCATTTCTCCAATGGTTCCTTGTGCCTTGCAAATTCACATTCTCCAAAACACACGGGTGGATGACATCTATCGAAAAACAATCGTTCATCTCATTCTCGGGGTGTTTCATGGTTTTGTACACATTAATCTTGACACTATCTTGACCAACTCTTAAAATTATATCCCCCCTCTTAACGTCTATCAAGGTCTCCCCAGTATTTAGGAAAGACCGACCTAACAAAAGAGGTGTCTTAGAATCGAGTCCATATCAAGAACCACGAAATCAACTGAAACACAAATTTATCAACTTGAACCAACACATCCTCGGCTACTCTAGCGGTGTCCTAATGTGACCTATCCGCCATTTGCAATGTCATGCCCGTTGGTTCTAATCTCCTGAGCCCACTTATCATAAAGCGACTTTGGCATCAAACTAACCGATGCCCCAAATCGCAAAGCACATTTTTGAAAACAGTCTCTCTCTATGGTTATTGGGATAGTAAAACGCCTTTATCTTGAATTTTGGGAGGATTTTATTCTCAAAAATGGCGGAACATTCATAACTCAAGCTGAACCATCTGTTGCATTTTCTCTTTACTTGAAAGCATATTCTTTAAAAACTTGAAATATGATGGGATGTTAGCAATGACATTGGCATGGTCACTTCAAATTTCCTCAACATTTCCAAAAATTTGGCTTGACTTTGGGTCAAAACCTCCTTTTTAGTTGTTTTGGGAGGAAATGGTAAAGTGGTCACGTCAAAACCCGGGGGAGGAGGGGGAATTTTACCTTTACTACCTTTAGGCCTGAGTGGTGGCGATGGCTCTTCTTCCTTCACATCAATGATTATCGTATCCGACTTTGGCCTCGCCGCTTCTTCCCACTTTCGCTTGTATTCTTCCACTTCCCTTTCCAACCTCGAGATTCTCTCTTTTTCAGCCCTTTTCTCAACATCCTCATCAAAACCTTCTTGCTCACCCAACGGCCCTTTGTAATCACAAAATTTCTCTTTCTCGGAGTTTGGCACCATCTTCTCAAGTTCTCGACCTTGTTGACCCGTCTCTTTACCACTCCGGGTGACTACCGCACAAACATCTTTAGATTCCTTGGGGTTCCTCTCCATGTTACTAGGTAGCCCCGTACTCAAAGCGGTTGAGATCTATTCTCGGTCAAGCGGCCCATCCGAATCTCAAATTCCGTATGGCGCTCTGTTCAATCACAAGCTTATTCAACTGATCAAGGCCTTCTTCCGAAGACTTCCTTTGACTTCCCGGACTACCCCCTTGTTGATTATTGGAGCTGTTTTGCTTATGGGCATTCGGATGTTGGTAAGTCTCGGAATTTTGATTTCCGGCTTGTTGAGTATTCTGTTGGTTGCTGCCTTGTTGCCCTTGCTCTCGACTCCCATTATCTCTATTCTGATTATTGCCCCATTGGCCTTGTCGATTCTGACCCCAACTCTGATTACTTGAATTTTGATTTTGGCTTTCATAACCTTGGTTGTTGGAGTTTTGATGTTGTCGACCCCAACTACCTTGATTATTCTCTCTCAACCACCTTGGAAATTACGAGGTTCCCTTGCTCTCTATTTCGATTCCAACCTCGGTTGCCTTGGCCTTGATTATTTTGTTTCCACCTCGGTTGCCTCGGTCCCAATTCCTTGGCCACCTTGATTTCCTTGGTTCCAATTTTGGCCTTGTTTGGTTGTTGTTCCATGAATTCCCAAAATTACTGGTTCCTTCCATTATTCCCAGAATTGTTGTGATTCCAGCTTCCTTGGTTGTTGTTGCCTTGGTTCCAATTCCCTCCAGAATTATTTCCAATGTAATTCACATCATTCGGTTGCATCTCTTCTTCCATGCCAAGTCCCATTGATGATTCAAAATCTTGATAGTATGGTGGAACTTGCAAGTTTGGATTATTACCCCACTGATTGTTTGGATTCACTGGCCCACCAAAACTCTGCTTTGTTGCCCAAACGAGGTTCTTCCGGGACTTTGTTGACTACTACCACTCGAGCTTCCCACTCCCAATCTGTTGAGTGCGGCTACCAACTCTTCCACCACTGCAACTGGTTGTGGCTGAGACACACTTCCTATAGGTTGTTGAGGAATCGGCTGTGGGGCCGGCTGTGGTGTCTGTCGAGGTAACTGCTGAGGACAAGCCGACCTACTCGGATTCGAACAAAACTGAGCTGAATGATTACCTCCACATAACTGACAAACCTGTAATGCTTCTTCCATTTTCTTCACATTGGTTTGCAGTGCCAACAACTCATTGTGTGCAGCTGTCTCTTTGTCCAACTGTTCTTCAAGTGCCTTAACAGTTTGGTGAGACTCATTCGGGTTGTCTGTCCCTGAACTTGAAACCCATTCATCATCCCTTTCAATTGCATTATTGATATGTTGCATAGCCAACTCGGGATCAATCCTTGTCAAACCCTTTCCACTTGCCGCATCCAAAAGATTTCTATCCGATTTATCCAAGGCTCGATAGATTTTGATAACTTGCTCAACCGTACTCAAATTGTGGGGAGGGCACTTCTTCAACAAAGCCCTAAACCTCTCAACGGTCTCTTTCATTGTTTCTCCTTTTCTTCCACTAAAATTATGAATTTCACGCTTCAAATCTTCAATCTTTGCCGGAGGAAAATATTTTTCGTAAAAACATCGGCGACTTCCGCCCAAGTAGATAGAGAGCCATGTGGTAGGGTATTAAACCATGTTTTTGCAGCCCTCTCAAAGCAAACTGAAACATCATCAACTTGAGTGTCTCCTCGGTCACTCCATTATACTTCAATGTCGAGATTATTTGTAGATAATTGTCCAAAAACTCATTAGGATCCTCGTTCCTTTGCCCATAGAAAACCGCATTCTCACCGATAAGATTTATAAAATTACGCTTTGGTTCCATGTTGTTAGCATGGATAGCGGGAATTCTGATTGGATTGTGGCCAGTCCCTTGGTATGGAGTAACCACATAATCTCTCGCTGAAACAAACCCTTGATTGGCGGTGGGTCATTCATTTGCTTTGTTGATTCGCGTTATTACGATTAGCTTGGAGAAGGCGATTACGTGCCGCTAATTGTTGAACCAAGCCCAAGTAAGTCTTGATTGTCCCGACCAGTGCTTGTTGTTGAAGTTGTCATTCCCTTCCAAGGCGGGATCGAACAAATTCCTCCCATCTGTCCTTGCAACCAAAGGAGGATTTCTTTCACGTGGAGGAGGGGTGTTTAGATGGCCCAATCCTCCAACTTGAGATGTATCATCACCATTCAACCTATCTCTTCCGGTTTGGTTGTCATACTTTCTTCCTCACGAAGAAGAATCGAAAGCTTCTTGTCCGTCCACGGTGTCTGAAACCGAGGTAGACGATCTCTTCCTCAATTGGCTTGCGTGCCTATCAATCTCCGGGTAAAAAGGCTCTAGAGGCGTCCCAGAACTCCGGGTCATACACTGCAAGTCAAATCAAACAACAAGAAAACAATAAAAGAAACGACTAAGCCCAAGCTTTCGGTCAACTTTTGTGATATCAAAGTGTTGCCAATCCCGACAACGGCGCCAACTTGATAAGCGGATTTTCTACGGTCCGGTCGATCAAGTAAAAACTTCGAAACCTTAACAAAATCTACTTTCTAACGGCGGTGGACCGGGTCGATTGTAGGATAGTGCTTGAGAGTCCGAGTCGAACCCACAGAGATTGGATTTTGAGTACCACAGTTGACTTAACACTCGATTCGAGGTCAAGCGTATAGGTGTGAAGTTATACTATTGCGTAAAGAGAGATTTCACTACTCAAATTCTAAACAATTAAAAGAGGTATGGCGAACTACGATCCAACGGATTACTTGACCCTCGAAAGATTACCCGGGAGTGTGCCTTACTCTACCTTGCCATCTAGCGATAACTCATAGGACAAACCCGTGTTGGGCCGGACTTGATGACTAGGGCGTCAATCTAGTACACGGGTAGGTGTCAAACTACCTTTCAAGTCCAAAATCTCTACGGTCCCGAAACCCGTTCCCACGTCGCCGCAACATACATTTATAAGCTAAGTGTGTGCAATGGTGAACTAGGTGATCAATCTAGCTCAAAAGCGATTCAAACAAGTTTCAAGATGCGGATTATCAATTAGACGTATAAATTATGCGCTACACTACCTCCCGGTTCATTTCTCTAATGGTGTTTCACCCGCATTCACATAGTTCAACCATACGGAGATTTAGCTACTCATAATCGAAGCTAAACAATAAAAACGGAAGAAGAACATCACAACAACAATAAAATAATAAAAGAACATACTTACTTTACTCAACTTGAAGGAGGTGGCAAATGTGCTTACAAAAGATCGAATCTTGACAATCGAAATGTTAGAGATCGAAGATTTAAGTTGTACAATCAAAGAGAGGATTGAAAGACGATTCTAATGATATATAGCACTAATTCTAACTCCTAAAGATGAAGAAAATCGCCTCAAATCGCCTAAAAACCTACTCTCTCCTCTTTTTTCTCTGCGGCTGTGAAGAAATGAGCTTTGCTTTTATAATTTGACAGTTCAAGCGCTTGCGTTTGGAATGGTTCAAACGTGCGTTTAAAGCTTCATTTCTGGCGAGACTGACTTCCTTCACTTTGGAGCGCACGTTTGGAAATTCAAGCGTCGTTTGGATTGCTTGGAACATACGTTTGGAAGGAGTTTTAAACCGGCGTTTGGAAGGCTGAAACTCGTTCGACTCGGCAATTATGGAACGCCGGTTTGGGCCTAGAACGCCAGATTTGGGACATGGAGCATACGTTGGAAGGGTCCAAGCGTGCGTTTGGACCCTGTGGCCCCAAAACTTCATTCTTTTCCTCCTTTGACCTCTGTTCTTGCCCCGAGCACATCTAACCTCAATAATTCTCGTCTTCCGGCTCTCGAGACACCCTAGTCCTGCATTCATATGGAAACAACAAACAAGCGTGTAACCCCGCAAACTACGGGTGCTCAGGAAAAACGAGTATGAAATGTTAAAATACGATCGAGTTTACGGAAAACCGGCGATCACTCGACGTGCAATAAAAACCTCATTTCATACTCCAAATATGGTCTAAACTAACCCGAATCATGCCAGAAATGTGATAATCGTGGGCTAAACTGTACATAAATGTACATTAAAGTTGGTTCCTATCACCACCCCACACTTAGCCTTTACTCGCCCTCGAGTAAAATAGGCGTTCAAACATACCAAGGAATCAACTTTACGGTACATGCATGTGTTTCAAAATATCGAGGTAAAAGAAATTTAACTAAGTGAATGTATTACCTTGACTCTACCAGATCGTGACACGGAGTGAGTGTGTGTTGAATGACGACGAGAGTTAATGATTTCAAAACCGGGGTTCATCAGTGACTTCATGATGTGAAACCTGGAGTTCGTTAGGGAGTTAATGATTTGAAACCCAGAGTTCGTTAGTGAGTTAATGATTTGAAACTCGGAGTTCATTAATGAGTTTATGATTTCAGAACCATGGTATGATGGTGAGTTCATGACTTCAAACCCAGGTTTCTTTATCGAGTTGATGACTTCAAACATAGGTTTCTTTATCAGAAAAAAATTATGATCGCTCTGATACCATGCTAAGATCTCGTGGGGAATAAAATTGCATATCTTTCAGTTATCACAATGTACAGTATATATAATACATTCTTGGGTAACTACATCTACCAATAATTACCACCCTACCCTTACTACCAAAAATGCAAAAATATACATCATCAGCGTAATATCGACAGCTCGGACGGAGGTATCCTTGGCCTCTTTCAATTCTTTGAAATGTTGAGAAAGAACCTCGAAATTCTTCTCAAGTTCATCAATAACAACCTATAAGTCCTCAGTTTGATTGTCACGAAGGAGTACGCGTTGGTTCAGCTCTTGCTAAAACACATGGTTTTGTAAGAATATATGAGAAGATTTTAGCGAAGAACCAATAAAATAAAAGGAAGCAGACAGAGTAACATTCCATGGCCATACTCTGGCTTGACTGCTTGACTAGCTCAGTTGTGGAGAGACGAAATGTTAGTTCTTCGTCCCGAGGAGGGATGCAACCCTGAGCCCAATCACTGGCCACAACAAGATCACACAATTCGGCATTTACCTACACAAGCCAACTGGGATAGAAATAACTCGGGTGAAAAGTTTGAGAATTGAGAGGGCCGACACTCACTAGTCTGGCCTCTACCTAAGCAGCTCGGAGGAAAAGAAGGAGGTCGGTAGGCAAATCCCGAGGTTTAGTCGTAGTTGCCAACTGACACTTACATAGGTCCTTAGGAACAAGGTCATCAATTGGCTTTGTGGTTCTCCAATGTCCCATATGGGGTATATCGGGGATAAGAACATAGAAGTATCTTTCTCTCCATCCCTCCGATAGAAGGGTATTTTTAGTTAGGAAACATACATCTACCTCTAAGTCATTGAAATTCTTTCTGGGGAAAAGTAGCAGCCAAGAGAGTGACCAAACTTTTTTCATTCAAAAAATGTCTTAAAGAGGGGTATATAAAATCTCCAGCCCTTCAGACGGCAAACAGGCAGGCCTAGCCCCCAAAGACACCTCTCGGTCAAGAGCGTTAGCGGATAGATAACCTAAACTCCAGCCATCAGAAAACCTTATGAGAGTAAATGGAATTGAAAACTCAAAGAAAGAAAAAGAAAAGGAAAGGCTTAATTGTCATAAGCTTTGTTGAATCTGAGAGTAAAGATTCAATGGATTACAACTCTTGCAGGACTCAATCGTCAGAAGTAGAGGAATGTAAGGAATCCTTGGCAAAAACATGAGACTCATTTTATACACGCCGAGAGGAATTCGAAGAGGTTTTTCCACGCATACAACTCTCATCAGAGCAACAAGAACCCGTAAAAACAAATTTCTTGGTTATTGGAACAGTCTCTATAATTTGTAGAGCCTTCTATTCTAGCATAGGCTCGACACGCGCCCTAGCTCGGCCACTCAACTCATGCCACGTCACCTAGGAACAGACCTAACATGTGATTTATGTATATCCCAACTCAGGTCTGGGAGGCTCTTGACGTGGGCCCGATCGGCCACCGTACATGTGACACTCACACAGTAGAGCTACGAGCGTAAGACCACATCACTGTACCTCCAGGTCGATCTCTCAGCATCATTTGCTCGTATTTTCATACAAGTGTTTAGAGTTTTGTCTCAATAGAACAGAGCTCGACCTCAGCATAATAGAACTAGGTAACATAGCCTAAAATCCCAATTGTCGCCATCTTGGCATAGTCATATCTCCGGAAAAGGATCTACAAGCAGCTCACCCCTAGTATTCCCTACAACGGACTTATCACAGGTCTTCCCTACCACTAGCAACCTCTGGCTCAACATGCATTGGATATAAGTCAATTATTAGTCTTACATAACTACTCCTATACACCATCGACAACGGTTGGACCCTCAACCTCACTAAGAACTCACTCTATAAAGGGATCCTCTCCCTCCATCGCCAGGTAAGGTAACGTGACTCTCATACTTAGTCACTCTCACCTCAGATTACATAGTCACATTACTGACTTGACTTGAGTGTCGGAGGGTTTTTCCGGAGATAGAACTCTTTGACCCCTAACGATTTCTTTGTTTTACAAGTATTGATGCAGTTCGGAGTAGTAGAACATCATACATTATTTCCAATTCAAGTACAATTGATTTCTTCATCAAGACATTCAAGTACAATTGACACCATCAATTATTTCCAATTTTCCTCTCAATGAAATTGTCCAACATAAAAAAAAAATCATAGAGGAATCCATTACATTTCAAGACATAAACTAAATGAAAATTATATGGTTCAAAGTACTCCAATTACTATATGGTTAAAAGGGAATGATCATTTTAATCAATGAGCCGGTGATTTGGAACAGCCAACAGATGCTTAGTTTTGGTTGTTACCAAACCAAGGGTCTCATTCATGTCTATATCACTTGGCAGCATGCCATTAGGAAGGTCCCAATTGAAGCAATGAACCAACTGTGCTAACACTAGTTGAAAAACCATAAGCCCTAGCTGCAAACCTAGGCAAATTCTTCTTCCAGAGCCAAATGGTATGAGCCGAAAATCATGTCCTCTGATATCCATGTTTCTTCCAAGAAATCTTTCAGGCTGGAAGCTACTTGGTTCTGGCCACACGTTCGGGTCATGCCCGATTGCCCAAATATTGATCAGTATACGAGATTTCCGTTGGATATGAAATCCATCAATCTTGCAATCTTCAACCGCCTCGTGTGGGAGTAGTAGAGGTGTGGTAGGATGGAGGCGTAATGCCTCTTTTACAACTGCATCTAGATACTCTAAGCCCTTTAGATCCGATTCCTCAACGATCCGCTTCATGCCAACTTTTTATTGTATTTCTGCTTGTAGTTTTTTCATGGCATTCGGATGTCTAAGAAGTTCTGTCATCGCCCACTCGATTGATGACGATGTAGTCTCCGTTGAGGCCACGAGCATATCCTAATCGATCATAAAGAAATTTGGTTAAGAATATCATCAACTTTATAACTTTGAACCAAGAATTCGGAGTCTGGGGCTTACTAATAATACACTTTTGAGATGGCGGCGATCAAACTCAAAGTCGGCATCACCAGATTCCAAGATGCCCGTCAGTGTATCCACAAAATCTCAGCTTTTCTCTTGCTGTTTCTTATTAGCATGATTTTCCATGAACTTATCCATAAAGCAGTCCAACTCTTTGCTAGGATGTTTGTATCGGCGTGTTAATCCCTGAAGATCAAGTACACCTAGAAACGGAAAGAAATCGCCAAGATTAGGAACCGCAGCAAAGTGAGACATATCTCCCATCAAATCTTAAAAAATCCTGTTTTGTACTTCCTCTTCCATATATTTCTTTCCAAAGTCCAAACACCATCAAGAAACTCATGCCCAAAATCATATTCGAGACGGAGGCGCCCAGATCAACTGGGACATGATCAGTTGCTGGCTAGCTGCCTTTTTGATAGAGTTCATCAGGTTTACAAGCTCTTCTCTTCTCTTCTCATGGATTCAAATGAGCTAATTTTCTGGTTTGAAAGGAATTCTCTAAAGCAGAGTTTACGCATATTTCGTAAATAAGAACCATATGGTGGTCTCTTTGGCCATAAGACATGTACATGGCAGCATCAGTATAAGGCCGTCCGGCAAATGAATGATCATGGGTCTTGAGAAACTTTTCTGCTGCTTCAGGGGATGACACTATGATTGCCAGAACAAATCCGAAGCGCATATGCATGATTGGGCCATGTTTTTGGGACAATTTGAAGAGATTTCGATGTGGGTTCTTGCCTAAAAGATGAAGACTTCCAAGAATTGGAAGCCCTTTTGGACCTGGAGGTAATCTTCTCCGTTTTATTATCCACTTGAGCTCTTGAACGAGAATACTACAAAATGCACCCAACACAATGGCTAGGAATATCCAATAAACGCCCACCATGATTTGTAAGTTCTTGAAGATCTGAGATTTGATTTTTTTTTTTTTTTTTTGGACAAGTTTATGCATGGATTCTCAAAAAAAATACGACTGCCGAGGTGCTGCAGATAAAAATAATCACCAGTTGACGAATTGTCTTTATTACTTAATAAATGAGGGGAATCAATCCCCTGAAAATAATTAGGGTGGAGTGCTTGCACAGGAAATACTCGTGTGGAGATAGAATTTTGAGGTGAAGTGACAGGTAAAACGATCAAAACAACATATTTTAAATACATAATTAAATTGTGTGGTTCATATGTTTCCACACCTGTGGAGACACCACACAAATATTTCCCCTGCATGATTCTCTTTGTTTTAAGCCTTAATTAGGTGGCTTCAAATTTGTGTGTTTTTGCTCCAAAAAAAAAATAGAGGGTTCTATTGACACCCCTTTTATGAATATTTTTTTTGTACTTGCAGGCACCACAAAATTACTTTTCACGCACCACATTAATAAATAAATAAAAAATCTACACTTTAGTCCCTAGATTTATTAAAACTTTAAAACAACTGCTTATATAATTAATACACACACAAACTAATTATATCAAACAAATTAATACATTCCTCCCACCCCTTTATTTTCAAATCATTTCCCCCCACCTTTCTCCCTCCCTTGATACGGATTAGCATAAAAAAAATAAAAAAAAAAAAAAAAAAAAAAAAACAGAACCTGCAAAATAGAAAGGAAGAAGGGGATTAAGAGAAGAAGAAGGGTAGAAGAAGAGAAGAAAAATAAAAAATCGGGTCTCATATCATCAAAGGTATGTTTATATTTGTTTCAAAGTAATGGGTAACCATGGGGTTTTTGAAATCGGGTTGGGCATGTGCTTTTATGGTGGTTTTATTCTGTTTTTTCGATTTTCCGGCCGTTTTCTGACAGTGCAATCGGAGAAGATGACTGGGGTGGGGAACGTCGGTGGTAATGTCGCTCGTTTGGTGTAAACAATGACAGAGCGGCTGGCGTCCGTAATGTTCTTAGGAAATTAGGGTTTATTTATTAAACGCCAGTGTTGATGGCGTTCCTTTTGAGCTAAAAGCGTTGGTAAGGGTGACGCCCGGAGAAGTAAAACCAATTAGGGCTGCCTCTGTAAAACGTCAATATTGTTGGCGTTGCTATTATGTTGTAACGTCACCATGACTGACGTTTATGGAAACGTCAGTAGGGATGGCGTTGGTTTAGTATTAAGACGTCAGTATGAGTGACGCCTAAACAACTAGTTATCATTAGGGCTTCTTATGTACAACGTCAGCTATAGTGGCGTTGATGTAACATTAGGAACGTCACTATGGTTGACGTTCCTGCACAGAATTGTTTATTCCCCCTTTAGTCCACTTGATGTGTTTGATATTTACCTAAGTAACACCTGTATATGAGTTTAGGTAGCTTCGAATGATTTTAAACTTGTTTATGATTAGTCTCTTTGATGAGTTAGTTATCTACATCCAAATGAGTTTTATAGCTTCAAAATTGGTTATGATTAGTCTCTTTTATAACTTGTTTATGGTTAGAATCTTTTATGAGTTTGTTTATCAAATTATTGTTAATGTTACATTGTATGAGGTTTATGTCTTATCCTTGAGCTTTGTTTATAAATGTCTACTTTCTTTGTTAGTTGATTTCTTCATTTGACTGACAATTTATTTCTTGTATCATGTGTAGGAAATTATGACTAAGGCAGTGTCAGTAAGGCTATGCACGCTTTGCGAGATAGCGATGAAGGTACATGATGTGGATCAATGTGGTGTGGAAGCACCCCAAGCTCAAGTTAAGCCTAGAATTGTTTACGAACATACAAGTGTGCCATATAAAAGAAGGAGTAAACGACAAAAGAATGCATAAGCGGATATAGGACATGCGAATGAGCCAAGCGAGGCTTGGTTTAGGAGAGATGAGGTAGTTGAGACCAATGAGTCAGTTCAAACAAAGTTGGGAGTTGAGGCTCATTCACTTACAATTGAGACCGTTGCAGATGATAGTGTCAGGGCCAACATTGAGTCTGTTGAGACACAGGTTGGGAGTGGAGGGTCCTTCACTTCTGATTGAGACCATTGTAGATTCTAGTGTAGAGGCCACCACCGAGTCGGTTGTGACAAAGTTAGGAGTGGAGGCTCATTCGGCGGCAGATTGAGGCGGTTGTAGATTCTCTTGTAGGGCCACCACCATGGGTCGATTGAGACACGATTGGGAGTGGAAGATGCTTCTTTGTGATTGAGACCGTTGTAGATTCTCTCTGCAGGGCCACCACCGAGTTAGTTGAGACAGATTGTAGGTGTTAGTGCCGGGATTACACCAGGCGGGGCGGTTGTTAGTTCGGGCCATCGGCGGGAGAGGCCTCCGGTCTTGCCAATGTCGGGGCCACCACATCCGGGGCCCTGGCAGACAAGGCCTCGGTCTTTGCCAATCTTTGGGAGCCACCACATCCGGGGCCCCTTCTGGAGACGAGCATCTGGCGATCTTTGGGCACCAACGGAGGCGAATGTAGCATGCGGTGAGTGTTTACTGATATGGCGGACGATGGTGTGGTGGTAGACACAAATATTTTGTTGGGGAAGGATTGGCCAGAGCATGTTGGCTATGCGTTGTTGACTAAGCAAAAGGTATCATATTTTATAAGTTATAATTTTATAATTTTTGTTTTATACGTATATTCGTTTCATAAATCTAACTTTATATTCGTACCATGCTATTGAACAGGACCGAGGTGTAATTCAATGCAAGCAGTACACATCTTCCCTCCGTTTGTGGAAGATTGATGAAGAATGTGAACAATTCAAGCAAAGGTTGAGAGCTAATCCGTTGTACAACCTGTTACAGTCTTCTTACAACCAAGCCAATCATGTGGTCGTCAGTGCTTTTGTCGAGAGGTGGCATCCAGAGACAAACACCTTCCACTTGACCTTCGGGGAGATGACGATCACACTAGACGACGTCCGATATATTACGGGCTTACCGGTTGCAGGAAAGGCCGTCAACTTTGATGTTGAGAAAAATGTTCAGAACCCAGTTACATTCGTTCATAACTTGTTAAGGATTCATACAGATGTAGTGGCAGATGAGTTAGGACATATTTGTGGACTACGTGTGTCCAAAAGCTGGTTGAAGAACAACCTTACAGTAGATGCGGGTTACGTAATGAGGCGAGGATCCATGCGCGAGAGTAGGTCGATCATTCTTTGTGGATCATGCGATCGTGGATACTTGTTGTACATGCTTGCATGTACTTTGATTCACGACCACGCAGTGGAGATAAGATAGGCATAGCTTACCGCATTTTCTACAAGATCTAGAAAAGGTTGGTGAATGGGCTGAGGTGTCTTTGCTACATTGGCAAATCTTTACCGGCAACTATCAAAGGCTTCTAGGACAAATACTATTGGAGTTTCTAGATACATGACATTCTTTGGAGGTAACACTGATATATATATATTTAAGTTGTATATGTGTTTAGTGTTGATGTAAGAAATAAAGCAATGAGGAAAGTATTCTTGTATTATTAGAACAGTTGATGTTTAAACACTTACATGACTGTGTTTTTTGTAATATCTTTTTCTACGAGCATGGGTGTATGAACACTTTCCAATATTCCGACCACCGATGAGCAATAACTTCAATCCAATGGAGATGGTAATGGGTCATTGAGGTGGAAACCTATTCTTTGGAATTAACGAGCATGTGGCGGTCACATCGTTGAAGCATATGAGAGAGGACTTAGACTTGATGGAGGCACGAGATGTAAGTATGAACTTTCGCATTAACTAAGATAATGGGTCGATTCGATCATATTTATAGCATTTTCCATCTCGCAGTTGTTTGGGATGCTTATAAGGATGTGAGAACGGTCCACGATGACGACGTATCTTGGTTTTATGGTTGCATCGCTGCAATGGACATTGTAGAGGTATATCACCCAAACCATGTCGTCCGGCGATTCGGACATGTCCAATCCATACCACGATCACCGATTCCTCCTAAAGCATCAAATAGAAGTGGGAAGGTGAAGAAATCGTCACACACGAGTCACGTGATGATGACTTCATTCATTATGTGAATCATCTAGTGAATAAGGTTCAAAGAATGGGGAAATCGATATTTGAGTGGGAATGCACGGCTGATTACATGAACTGGTATCGAGGTTTTGCCATACGTCATTTCACTGGAGTGGGCAAAAAGAAGCAGCGAGATCCACGAGAGGTTTGACCATATTTATCTACGAATATACAGCCATTTGTTTTGTTTCTTTATTGAATGACATAAACGTTTTTTCTGTTTCACGTATAGGATGAGTCAAGCAAGGCTAGAGTCGTTGATGTTGTACGAGATGCAGTTACGAATGGTACAAAGAAGAGCAAAAAGGACCTATTGAGAACGCTTGAGATGGAATTGGAGTTCATAACTGCGAGGCAATGTAGTCAAGCCGAAGCCGATGCCGAAGCCGAGGCCGAAGAATCAACTCAGGTACAAGATCAACGAACAAAGAAGCGTGCAAGGACCACGAAAAAGAGATATTTGCATCGAATGAACATTGTATGCACAACGGCTATTTTATACATTGTATTTGATAAATCGTATGCATGTTTTCTATTTGATACATTGTAATTGTATTTGATAAATCGTATGCACGTTTTCTATTTGATACATTGTATGCACAACGGCTATTTTATACCTTGTATTTTTGCATATGTGATGTGAATTGGTTTTTTTATTCCCCGGTGAACTTCTATTTGTTCGTATGTGGTTGGTGTCACTTGAAATGCCATTTGTTGGTCTGTGTTATTTGTGCGTATGTGATGTGATTTGGATTTTTTGGCCTGTGTTATTTGAAATGACATTTGTTGCTTCTGTTTCTAAAAACGCCACCCACACTGGCGTTCATCTCACACTACAAACGCTGGTGGTACTGGCGTTTCTGCAACAGAGGCTTGGAATAGGGTATTAGCATTGATATCCAAAACGACACCCATAATGGCGTTGGTGTGGCGCAATCAAAGTCGGTTTCAAAGGCGTTTGTAGCAACGTCGTGTAATCTGGCGTTGATAATGCACAAGAAATGTCCGTTTAGTGGCGTTTTGATGAAACGGAGTGGGCATGACTCATTGTTGGAATTGGTTGAAACGTCGGTGATATCGGCGTTCCATATACCGAGGAACTTCATTGTGGTTGGCGTTTTAAGGTTTTTTGTGCACGAGACATTTGAAAAGTCGATGATTTTAGGGCTTAAAACGTCAGGCGTTGCTCACTTAAGAGGCAGCTACCCGTTCTCGGCGTTACGTGTCCCGGAACCAACATTTTCTATTTCTTAACACACAATCATACCATAAAATTAAACCAATAATCACACATTTCAACAACAAAAAATGAGTACCAATAGATAAGTTCCTTGCTTTTGAAATACAACATTGGAATTTACAATGAAATATCACACATAGGAATTTACAATATACTTCATTGTGCATCCACAAAATAAGTATCAATTCATCATTGGAATTTACAAAATAGATTATTGTGCATCCACAAAATGAGTACCAATACATCATTGGAATTTACAAAACCACTTTCACCTTACTCATTGGACAAATCAACATGATTCCCATCCATGGATCCTTGACCACATCATGCCATAAACCGATCCTATCCGTAATTTCTCATACCATTCATTTGCTTCAATCGTCCGAACTTTATGCCAAATCATGTTCATAACCTTAGGTATTGGACAAGTGTCTTTCATAAACAAACGAACAAAATGGTTACCATTGCAAAAACCCATCCATATATGGTTAGGTGGCCAAACCGAAGGTTTTTCTTACTAGGAAGGAAAGTTTGGTTTCCGTCTGCAGGTAGACAATATGCTTAGGGACACACCATATACATTGCACACAGACCAAACCAAGGAAACTATCAAAATACTTCTCCACGCCACACCCTCCATCTTTATGATCAAGTGAGAACATGCATTTGTCGTACACATATTGTTGTCCATCAAATAAGGCCATATAATTATCCTTGTTGCTATCAATTCTTCTTGCAACACTTTTCTCACTGTGGCCATGCACTCTCTCAAGCCCTATTCCGTGTGCTATTACTCTAAAGCCACAATTTCCATCCGAGCTACATTAACCATATACAAAATATGCTCATGAACATTTGGCGGAAAATATTTAAGATACCTTTGTAAGTATCCAACGGTTAGAAGATGTAGGCATTGAAACCTTTGCACGTTTGGATGGTGCCCGAGTACTTGGAGGTTTTTTCTTTTGGAAGCGATACACCTTGAGATGAAGGTGGAGTTGGGGTAACACTCGATAATTCTTGCTCAACTCGTTCAAACATACTCGTCTCCCTTTTAGTTGAGTTGTCCTCCAACAACTTCCTTTTGTTTCGGATCCTTTAGGCGGCCACGACCCGTCTTTTTGTTTTCGGCTCTTGCAACACTGTATGTCGGTTCACAAATTTCCCTTATCTTCATTATCAACCTCTTTCTCTCCCACGTCTGCCATCTTGATTTTTTCTTCTAAGGCATGAATAAGCGCACGTAGTCTAAATCCGCTTCTTTTGGAGGTGGCCATTTCATATCTAGGGTCTTCCAATGAACATCGATGGATGACAGAGGGATGCAACCGGGCTTCTTCTTAAACCTTGCCATGTCATGTCTACACGGCAACCCGAGTGTCTTTCGAATAGTACATCCACACTCCTTACCCAACGCATCGCTATCATTGGTGTTTTCCAACTCATCATATAACAACTCTAATGCATATATAGATACATGATGTTTAAGCTCTTTAAACAATGGATTATCTTTGAATTTCTTCGGCTCCATGAAAAGAGACTTCTCAAAGGATTTTTTTTCATGTTTTTGATCTCTTGATCATTCATTTTAATACCGGCTTCCCACTCCGCAACCAAGTCCCCAAGGCCGGTTTTTAGCCAATGTTTAAACACTGAATGCATTCCCTCGACTCTCGAGGTTGATGTGTTTCCTAGATGAAAAACCGAGTTCGTCCATGCCGAGACGAATGCCTCCTTCTGTGCATTCAACCATGTAGAAGAAACATAACTCATTGCGTCTTCACTAAAAGTCTTCTTACACTCTTCCAATCGCTCATTCAACTCCTCTTCAAACTTTGCTTTAACAACCTCTCATCCCATGCTCATCATTAAATCCTCCCAACCTTAAGCTCGTTGTCTTGGTCTTCAAATTCGACACAAGACCTTTCTCAATGTGCCACAGGCATATCAAGTTCCTTGCTTTTGGAAATACAACACGTACTGCGTTCATTAATGTTTCTTCCCTATCTGTCACAACATAACCTATTCGCTCGCTTTGGTCACCAATTTCTTGGCGAAGCATAGTCAAAGCCCATGTGTAGTTGTCTTCCCTCTCCAAACATAGCAGTGCAAACCCAACCGAAAATGACATGTCCGTAGACGTAACGCCAACAATCTGCAAAAGGGGTATCTTGTACTTGTTTGTCTTGTATGTACAATCCATAAGCATGACAGAAGGAAATCACTTTGCAAGGGACAAACTTTCGTTAAAGGCCCAAAATACATATTTCACTAGTTTTCGTTCATCATACCTACACTCAATGAAGGATGTGTTCTTGTCCGCCAAATTGTAAACCTCTTGCATCACTGTACAACCGTCTCATGCGTTCTTCCTTATCTTAGCACGAATGTTATAGATCGTCTTTTGTGACATACAATTTTTCGCATCCTTATTTCTCAACATCCGTAATATATTTTTAGGCAAAATGCCGTTTAGTCATTGTTGCAACAAAATCAACTTGTTCTTTATCAATCGACCAAGGTATGCATGGCCCTCATCATACTTGGCGGTTTTGTGATTATGCACACCATTCAAGACTTTCACGGTCCACACGTCCCTAAATGTATCTTTCTTAGCTTTCAATCACGAATGGACATCCGCATTTCCTTGTGGGCGATTCTCTTGCCTTATTCTTTCCGGTAGTTCCATCTTTTTTCTCGTACTTTCTTCCTTTGCAATGATCCCTTGGGAATCCACCCCTCTCACATTGGAATTTAACGAACGGTGTCCGCTTTCCGTTACTTTCAGATCTCATTATCACAAGAACGACACCATTCGATCTTGCCAATTCCTTGAGGTGTTTCGTGACGGTTTCTCTCGAATTAAATTCCTATGAACAATATACAAATGTAATGAATACAAAAAAATTTAAGCGCACAATCTTAGAAATAGTATAAGTTTTAAGTACATACTTCATCGGTTGTAAAAAGTGAAGTCATATCGATTGATAACTCTTCAGGTGACTCGTCTCTCAATGCAAGCGTGGTATCTCGAAGATTCTTAAGATGTTGTTGATCCTCATCGATCATTTCATCAGCCCAATGCTACAAAATAAATTCACTTCAATATATAAAGTCATAGTCGATTAGGATGAGCATAAACGAATAACAAATTCACTTAATGGTATGTTACCTTCAAATACTCCTCGTCGTCGTCTTCTACTGCCCCCGCATCATTGCTCTCATTATTTCTTTCATCACATTGTTTCTATGGATTTAAAATTAACAACAACAAGTAAATGGTAGTTCAATACACTAGAATAGACAAATGTGAATACCTATCTGAGCGTCGGCGGCTAACCGGCGTTGGTATGACTCAACGAACGCCACTATGGATGACGTTCGATCCGATTAAGCGATTACTACTCACTTATTAAAACGTCGGCCATAATATAATTGTACCTCCATACCAACGCCGAGTTTACAAGCGTCCCAAAACGACATCCATTCCAACGTTTGTTATACTTAAAACGCCCCATTGACGGCGATGTCACGAAAGTACATATATCCATTTTTGTGCGTCGGGGCGTGCGTTTTGGGTGACGTTTACGTGGCCCATCTGGCGTCTCTCTGGATGACGTTCCCTGTGTCTGACATGGACGCTCGGGAACGTAACAAAACGCTGGCAACAACCCTATGATGATCGGAAAATGCAAAATAACCACAATTTCCTCCATCAATCAATGTATAACATGGTAATATGCATGTTGGAGGTTTACCCATTCACTTACATCACACATTGAACATCAAAATAAGATTTTTAGACAAAAAATTACCAAGTTTGATGATATGGTCTTCTTCTCTACTTGGCTAGAAAAGGGGATGTCTTCAAGGGAGATTTCTACATCTTCTTCATTGCAATGTGTGTGTTGATTCATTGGAGTTGATTCAAGATGATGATGTCTCAATTTCGTGTTTGATGAAGATGAAGCTTCCATGGGTTTTTTTGAAAACAAGAGAGGTGAAGGTGAAGAAGATGAAGGGGGTGTGATAATATGAGGTGGTGGTGGAAGTAGATGTGGTGTTTATGAATTGTATTTGTATTAAGTTAGTAGATAAAATAGTTTAATGTATTTTTAGTTTAGATTAGATAAGATTAGATTAGATTATAAAGATAATAATGTTTTGATTATTTTTTGGGGGGACTACTTTGCATTTTCTAAAAATTGTGGTGCAAATAGTAGTTTTGGGGGTGCATGAAGTAAGAAAATAATAAAAATATGAACCGTGGTGCCAAATGTATAATTTTGGGTTGCGGAGTAAGGGGTGCCGGTAGTAAATAGGGGGGGTGCCAATAGAACCCTCCAAAAAATATTGTGTGTTTATTTACAATGGTGCAAAGGATTCTCCGTTTTATGTGTAATCACTTCCAACTTTTTGAGATGTGGTTAATTAACGACAACGTATCGGCCTAGTGATTATGTTTTATAAGCTCAATACCGGTCAGAATATCTGTTTCATATATTGTGACCCAAATTAGGGGAGAAAAAATTCAACATTCTGCTTAAATTTAGGTCAGAATAAATATGTGTGAAAATTTGAAGGATGTAAGATATTTTGTGTGTGAAAAGATGCTTAATCAATCCTCTGAAGACATCTTTACATCCCATGTAACCATAACCGGCTTAGGGCCTGGGCCTTTGGCCCTCGAAAAAGATTCTCCATGTTTAGTGTGTTATTATTATTATCACCAAAAGCCGACGATGCCGTGATAGCATGCCCCAACTGCAAAATTATTGTGAATTTAATTTAGTCGTTTGAGTTCATTAAATAAGAGCATACATCGACAAATGAATTTTTTGAAAAATTCAGGCATAGGTTTTTAATTTTATGCATAGGATGGAAGTTCTATACACAACGTCAAGCACAAAAGATGGATGATTACAGGCACATCTAAAGAGAGTAGCAAAGTACAACACGTGAATAACATAAAGTGTTTTGCACACGATTACACACGAAAAAGAAGGATTGTTTCACCTCTTATTGCCAAACAAATGTGTATTTTCTAGACATTAGACATCAGCACAACATCTAATGTCTATAATACACAAATGTTATGCTTGATAATATAGCTACATAATTACATAAACAATAGAAGCCCGAAGCGGTTGTCCAAAACAAAAGATGCAAAAGCACAGTTCGATTTGTCCTTGCTCACGAAGTGCAGAGCTTTAGTTAATTTTCCTTCTTCTTACTTTTCTTCTTCAGGCTCTCCAACAACCGAGATGATCCAGTTTCCAAGTCATTTGCGACATCTCGGGGTTTTCTTCACTTTCACAACCACGATCTTGCGTGTTTTCATATGAGGGCAACAACATCACGGTAACAATTAGTTCAACACCCTCATCAACCTCTTCCTTTTTGTCTTGGATGTATCGGTTGGAGCTGCTTTACGGGTGAAAGCATTCTAAGATGATGTTATGTTTTAATATTTTATCATTCCATATATCGCTTGCACTTTTATCCACATTCCATATATCACTTGCACTTTTTATCCACATTAATCAAATTTAGACACGTCTTAATCAATCGGGTAAATCAAGGCTTACACAAGTATATCAATCAAGACCGGTTTAATCAATCGGTAAAAATCAATGCTTACGATGTGTATCGATCAAGACCGGTCCTACATTTTGATTGGTGTATAGTATATTAAGTGAATATGGAATGGATAGAAAACATACCGTGCACATGTAATCGTCATGGCCCCATGACATGACAACTAATATGCAAAACCCGTCAAAGAGCCCACGGATCAGGCCTAATAACGGATAAGGTCATTGGCCGAACTAGTATGCACCGACATAATCCGGATCGGGCCGGGTATAATCCAGCCCGTCTAAGGCCTTTACGGTCCATATCATTGGCCAGGCAACGTGCGTCGATCCGACCGTGTCGGATCATTTATACTATTTCTTTATGTTTATACATATGATAAATGGCTTTCATGTTATTATATATTATATTTATCCATATGAACCAATTTGTGATTGTATATATGATAACGTCCCTAGTGTCAAACTGTGAGACAGAAAACCATGATAGTGAGTATGGTTGATGAGATCCCGACTCACTTTAAAAGGTTTGATACTTAAATGTATCTAGTCGTATGTGCTATTAAACATGACATTAATAGTAAGATTAGACTAGCACGTATTAGATGTTTTCTATCTTATTGAAGATACGGATAGATCTCGTCTATCAAAATGTTGAGACACTTGGACTGTACGTGGACGTGTATTAGAGAATGCGTACGTTAGACTGACCCACTTACTTTATTAAGTGTCGCACTATGTGGCGGTTGTGTAATTATCCCGAGACCGGAGTCTTCATGACATCACGGTGTGTGGTTTGTTATACTTTGACACTATTGAGGTTTCTCTTAGCCATGGGGCGATCATGCGGTAGTGATTAGGTGTGATACTGAAGCATGCGTAGGATTCATGTTGCTCGTCCGAAATTGCGTATCCTATGATTAGGAGTAAATATCCGAAAGGGGCTTCTTATAAGGAAAGTCTTATTTTGAAAGTCTTTGCAAAGCGGAAGTAATATGTTACATCGAGAGAGTAGGATATCCATATTATAAGATACGGTCATTGATGTTTGACACTCGACGTACGACCGTATGGATATTGTAACAACGATAGGATTCTATTTACACGGTAAATGTTTCAAATGAAAGGTAGTAGTCATTGCATTTGACTCTTCCGATGATTGGGGGTCACGGTGTGTTGCTAGACGATATTCCGTGATCGTTAGGCATGAAGGGCATTTTCATAATTTGCACTTTGTGTTTACGGCCAACATATTTGGAAGCCTATCGGGTCACACACATAAGAACATCTAGCCGGATTAAATGCGGTTATAGTGATAACCGAATAAGGAAAGTTTATCTCGACTATAAAGTGTTATAGTGATAAATTAATATGGTGATATTTATTTATTATGAATAAATATAATACAAGAAATTAATTATGTTGATTAATTAAATGTATATTTATATACATATGTGGCGCAATTTGTGTATATATTGATACACATGGATTTTGCAATTATTAATCATGGTATTATATTATCTAGTATTAATATAAGATATTAATATTTATATATACATATATACATGCGTGACATGCATATAAGATACACATGTGCACATTTGTAGTATATATATATATATAATTTACCATTTTCCTCCTGTGTATTTTCCTTAACTATTTATCGTTGACCAAGTCAACATTTTGATTCCGACCTCCGATCGAAGATCCGTCCGGTCCATCCGTTCCAAATGGGGGTAATTGCAAGACCTTGATCGCTTGCACTAACGTCGCTTGGTCTTGCGAGCTCAGGCACTTGAAAGAACCATGATTCATCGGTTAGATTGTGAAAAACTGAGTTTGAAGTTTCAATGAACAGTGAGTGATCAACAGACGAATTTCTCTCTCATCAATATTTGTTTCAATCACTATTGCTGTGACAACAAAAAGGCAATGATGATGTCGGAAATTTGAATTCCCATTTTCTGTGAAAATCACTTTATTTGTCCTTTTTCAATTTCCATCGAATATTTTTTCACAGAAATGCACTATTCATCATCTCCTCCACTGCTATGATATGGGTTTATGACTAACTTAAAGCGGGAGGCTTTTATTATACAATCTATAATCGCAAATGCCCGGCCCGATGTGGGAGTATTGTCCATCACCCATTACCCAGATAATCATTTTCGTGGATAATTGTGTTAAGACAATTAATGATTAAGGAATATATGATGATCCACGAACCCTTTGACCATTGTTCATCTCTCCACCGTAATGTGTTAATAACTAACTTAACATTAATGGTCATGGTTAATGATTCTTGCAATTACCCCCCATTTGGAACGGATGGACCGGACGGATCTTCGATCGGTGGTCGGAATCAAAATGTTGACTTGGTCAACGATGAATAATTAAGGAAAATACACAGGGGAAAATGGTAAATAATTTTATAAATTAATTTACAACGAATTAGACTTAACTTTCAACTACTGAAGTTCTTAGAATTCTTCAATGAACAACATATAAAAGTTTTTTTGAAAATATAAAATATTTGAATTAAATTTATGTAAATACACAGAAGAAGATGAAAAAGAAAGGTCATGAGCGGCTACGTCACGCCTACGGCCTACCCCCTTCGTCTCATGACTAGAAAACGACATGTGGCGGGCAAAACCGTAATATTATATGGTTTTGCCAAGTGAATGATTAAGATTACTTGGGAAAGATAGAGGGGACTATAAAGGCCTAAGGCCCTAAGCAAAACACAAGTAGTAAAGAAGTTTGAAAATACTATTCTTCCTTCTGACTCTCTCTCTCTCTCTCTATCTCTACTATTCTGACTTTCGTCTTTAGATGCCTTATTACTATTCCCTTTTTACTAATCCATAACAGTAAAAAGGTTTGTTCTCTGGGTCCTGTAGGTGAAGGAGACGACTGCAGGTGGGGGGACGACTGAAGTATACCCAGTACACACCCCTCTAAAACCCCTGAAGCCTTAATGTTAAGTTAGTCATTAACCCATGACCATTAATGTTAAGTTAGTCATTAACACATGACCATTAATGTTAAGTTAGTTATTAACACATTCACAATGGGAGAGATTACAACGGTCAAAGTGTTCTAGTGGATCATCATATATTCCTTAATCATTAATTGCCTTAACACAATTATCCTGAAAATGATTATCTGGGTAATGGGTGATGGACAATACTCCCACATTGGGCGGCTATAGTTATAGATTGTATAATAAAAGGCCCCTGCTTTAAGTTAGTCATAAACCCGGATCATAAGCGAGTGGATGAGATGATGAATAGTGCATTTCTTGTGAAGAAAATATTCATGGAAATTGAAAAGGACAAATAAAGTGCTTTTCACGAGAAAATGGGAATTCAAATGTCCGACATCATCATTGCCTTTTCTTGTTGTGCAATATTGATTGAAACAATCATTGATGAGAGAAATTCGTTTGTTGATCACTCACCGCTCATTGAAACTTCAAACTCGATTTTCACATTTAAACCGGCATAAGCATTGCCATAATATGTCATGTTCAAACAACAAGACACTAGGAACACAAACTCCGCATGTTTGCAATCCGCTCACATAAATAATTATCAAAAACCCAACAACAGGATCACTCACTTTGTTCATTGAAACTTCAAACTCGCTTTTTCACAATCTAACCGATGGATCATGGTTCTTTCAAGTGCCTGAGCATGCAAGACCAAGCTACGTTAGTGCAAGCGACTAAGGTCTTGCAATTACCCCATATTTGGAGCGGATGGACCGGACGGATCTTCGATCGGAGAGTCGGAATCAAAATGTTGACTTGGTCAACGATGAATGAGTTAAGGAAAATACACGAGGAGAAAAATGGTAAATAATTTTTATAAATTAATTTACAACGAATTAGACTTCACTTTCAACTCTGAGAAGTTCTTAGAATTCTTCAACGAACAATATATAAAAAGTTTTTTTTTGAAAAATAAAATATTTGAATTAAATTTATGTAAATACATGACGAAGATGAAAAAGAAAGGTCATGGCGGAGACTAACTTAACATTAAGGATTCGGGGGTTTTAGGGGGTGTGTCTTTGGGTATACTTGGTCGTCCCCCACTGCAATCGTCCTCCACTGCAGGGACCGGAAGAAACAAACATTTTTACTTGTTATGGATTAGTAAAAGGGAATAGTAATAAGGCAACTGAAGACGAAAGTCAGAATAGTAGAGATAGAGAGAGAGAGTCAGAAGGAAGAATAGTATTTTCAAACTTCTTTACTACTTGTGTTTTGCTCAGGGCCTCAGGGCCTTTTATAGTCCCCTCTATCTTTCCCAAGTAATCTTAACCGTCCACGTGGAAAAACCATATAATATTACGGTTTTGCCCGCCACATGTCGTTTTCTAGTCATGAGCCGAAGGGGGTAGGCCGTAGGCGTGGCGTAGCCGCTCATGACCTTTCTTTGTCATCTTCTTCTGTGTATTTACATAAATTTAATTCAAATATTTTATTTTTTCAAAAAAAAAAAAAACTTTTTATATGTTGTTCATTGAAGAATTCTAAGCACTTCTGTACTTGAAAGTTAAGTCTAATTCGTTGTAAATTAATTTATAAAAATTATTTACCATTTTCCTCCCTGTGTATTTTCCTTAACTATTCATCGTTGACCAAGTCAACATTTTGATTCTGACCTCCGATCGAAGATCCGTCCGGTCCATCCGTTCCAAATGGGGGGTAATTGCAAGACCTTAGTCGCCTGCACTAACGTCGCTTGGTCTTGCGTGCTCAGGCACTTGAAAGAACCATGATCCATCGGTTAGATTGTGAGAAAACCGAGTTTGAAGTTTCAATGAACGATGAGTGATCAACGATCAAATTTCTCTCATCAATGATTGTTTCAATCACTATTGCTGCAACATAAAAGAAAATGATGATGTCGAAATTTGAATTCCCATTTTCTGTGAAAAGCACTTTATTTGTCATTTTTTCAATTTCCATCAGAATATTTTCTTCACAGGAAATGGGAATTCAAATCTTTTTGTTGCAATATTCTTTTACAACATGCTCTTTTTGACCAGCTGAAGTAGATCCTTTCATGGTAAGCCAATACACTCCTCTCCTTAAAACCTAAATCATCGAGTCATCTCCTCCTTAATAATTGCAGTAGCAGGGTTCATCGCAGATAAATGTCGAAAACATCCTGCATCTTCAAAGTTTGCTTGAAGTAGCTTTAGGCTTCTTGTCAACAATTAAAACCAAATCACATGAAGTCCAGTTAATGCTTCACACACTTGAAGATGGACCTTTCCCATAATATTAATTTATACCCGTCCATCCGCTCCAAATGGGGGTAATTGCAGACCTTAGTCGCTTGCACTAACGTCGCTTGGTCTTGCGTGCTCAGGCACTTGAAAGAACCATGATCCATCGGTTAGATTGTGAAAAACTGAGTTTGAAGTTTCAATGAACAGTGAGTGATCAACAGACGAATTTCTCTCTCATCAATGATTGTTTCAATCACTATTGCACAACAGTAAAAGGCAATGATGATGTCGGAAATTTGAATTCCCATTTTCTGTGAAAAGCACTTTATTTGTCCTTTTTCAATTTCCATCAGAATATTTTCTTCACAGGAAATGCTCTATTCCTCATCTCTTCCACCTGCTATGATCTGGGTTTATGACTACCTTAAAGCGTGGGGCTTTTATTATACAATCTATAACTGCAGCTGCCGGACCAGTGTGGGAGTATTGTCCATCACCCATTACCCAGATAATCATTTTCAGGGATAATTGTGTTAAGGCAATTAATGATTAAGGAATATATGACAGATCCACTAGAACACTTTGGCCATTGTTCATCTCTCCCACCTGTAATGTGTTAATAACTAACTTAACATTAATGGTCATGTGTTAATGACTAAAATAACATTAATGGTAATGGGTTAATGACTAACTTAACATTAAGGCTTGAGGGGTTTGTGGGGTGTCTACTGGGTATACTTCATCGTCCCCCACCTCGGATCAAATGCCTCCCACTGCAGGACCAGAGAAACAAACCTTTTCTTGTATGGATTAGTAAAAGGGAATAGTAATAAGGCATCTCAAGACGAAAGTTAGAATAGTAGAGATAGAGAGAGTCGAAGGAATAATAGTATTTTCAAACTTCTTTACTACTTGTGTTTTGCTCGGGGCCTCGGGGCCTTTATAGTCCCCTCTATCTTTCCCAAGTAATCTTAACTCATCCACGTGGCAAAACCATTTTTGCCTGCCACACGTCGTTTTCTAGTCATGATGTGAAGGGGGTAGGCCGTGGGCGTGACGTAGCCGCCATGACCTTTCTTTTTCATCTTCTTACGTGTATTTACATAAATTTAATTCAAATATTTTAATTTTTCAAAAAAAAAAAAAACTTTTTATATGTTGTTCATTGAATAATTCTAAGAACTTCTGTACTTGAAAGTTAAGTCTAATTCGTTGTAAATTAATTTATAAAAATTATTTACCATTTTCCTCCCTGTGTATTTTCCTTAACTATTCATCGTTGACCAAGTCAACATTTTGATTCCGACCTCCGATCGAAGATCCGTCCAGTCCATCCGTTCCAAATGGGGGGTAATTGCAAGAATTTAGTCGCTTGCACTAACGTCGCTTGGTCTTGCGTGCTCAGGTACTTGAAAGAACCATGATCCATCGGTTAGATTGTGAAAAACTGAGTTTGAAGTTTCAATGAACAGTGAGTGATCAACAGACGAATTTCTCTCTCATCAATGACTGTTTCAATCACTATTGCACAACAGTAAAAGACAATGATGATGTCGGAAATTTGAATTCCCATTTTCTGTGAAAAGCACTTTATTTGTCCTTTTTCAATTTCCATCAGAATATTTTCTTCACAGAAAATGCACTATTCATCTCCTCCTCCACCTGCTATGATCTGGGTTTATAACTAACTTAAAGCGGGGCTTTATTATATAATCTATAAATCGACCGCCCCTGCCGAGTAGGGGAGTATTGTCCATCACCCATTACCCAGATAATCATTTTCAGGGATAATTGTGTTAAGGCAATTAATGATTAAGGTATGACAGATCCACTAGAACACTTTGACCATTGTTCATCTCTCACACATGTAATGTGTTAATAACTAACTTAACATTAATGGTCATGTGTTAATGACTAACTTAACATTAATGGTCATGGGTTAATGACTAACTTAACATCAAGGCTTCAGGGGGTTTTAGGGGGGTGTGTACTGTGTATACTTCAGTCGTCCCCCACTGCGATCGTCTCCTCCACCTGCAGGGACTCAGAGAACAAACATTTTTACTGTATGGATTAGTAAAAGAGAATAGTAATAAGGCATCCCGAAGACGAAAGTCGAATAGTAGAGATAGAGAGAGAGTCGGAAGGAAGAATAGTATTTTCAAACTTCTTTACTACTTGTGTTTTGCTTAGGGCCTCGGGGCCTTTTATAGTATATATATATATATATATATATATATATATATATATATATATATATGTATATATATATATATATATATATATGATTTATATGTGTAAAATATATGTGATATATACACAAGTGTAAATTGATTTATGGTATTAAGATAAATATATATTCAATATAAGATATTGTCAATATATATCTTGAAATATATTTGATATAAGATATTGAATATTAAATGAGATAAATCTAGAATATCTATTTTCTTTATTTTACTAGTAAAAGGTTTTCTTTTCATTAATCTACTAGGAAGATTTTCCCAATCAGATTGGGAGCATCAAGGGGCGCCACTTTCTCCTATAAAAGAAAGGGGTTGGCTAGCTCTGTTGATCATCACAATTAGAAGGGTTCTAATTTACAAAATAAACCAAGAGCTTCTTATAAAGAGATTTAGAGAGAGAGAAAAAGGCCGGTCCGGCAACCGGATTTTTCTAATAGCTATCCAAGGAGGATTCCAAAATGAGGTGCTCGTGAGGATATTGATAGAGGCCGGACACGTGGGCGGCTCGCGCTACTACTACTCTCCGTAGACGGTCAAAAGCGCCGATCTTTTAGATCAAACAAGGTAACCACCGTCTACTGATTATATGTTTGTTGCTTAAACGAAGTCGATCCTGGTTAATAAGAAATAAGTTTTAAATTCCGCTGCGATCCCTCGTAGATTTTCTAACAGTGGTATCAGAGCGAGTTTCGAGCTTAGGCAATAAGAATTAGTAATTTATGTGAATATTTTTCGTTAAATCACGTAATTAAAAGATGAAATATTTTTGATTCGCAAAACGATACACAAAGAGAAAAAGTGGAGATCGTAGTGCTCGCCGACCGGACGGCGGCACCACCACCGTCTGGCGTCGCGACATCGGGTCGCTTCTGGTCGAGGCATCGGCGGCGGGCTGCTCGATGGGTACCTTCTCTTTTTGTGTATTTGTGTTTCAATATGGTTCATAGTCGTGGTTGGTAATTCCTCTTTGTTTAGTTGATGTCATGCGACTAACTAATGATTCAAATAGTTTGGACCATTAGGATGCCACATGGCACTATTTGGTTTATGATCCATAATTATGGGCCTATGATAAACCTAGGCATTTCAAATTTTGTTTGGAATAGCCTCAGCCCTTTTCAAAATATTTGATTTTGGAAAGGCCTGGTGGGTGCTTTTGGGTTTTGGAAACCAAAGACATCTCTTTTGATTAAGAATCAAAGGAAAGAAACAAAAGGGACTTAATTTTAATTTTGATTTATTTTGGAATAGTTATAATTGATTAAAATTTAAATTTAAATCGTTTAAAGTTAATAGTTAATTTTATTTCGATTAATCGGCTTAATTGATTGATAAAATTATTTAATTGATTAAACGTTAATCGATTAATTAAGACGCAAGTTGGTAATTTTAGTATTTATCTTTTTCATAAGATTTTATCGTATGGATTAGATATGTCGATTTAATATGATTATATGGACTCCCGATTGATCTT